>JAQGAD010001523.1:0-18820 GCA_034696625.1 Isotomurus palustris | reverse complement strand
GGTTACAAACAACTCTACGGCCTCGACTACGAGGAGACCTTCGCCTCCGTCTGCAGGTACGAGTCAATTCGTCTACTGCTGGCGATAAGAATTTAAGAATTTTGTTTTTATAAGCGAAAGGTAATAGTATGAAGCTGATTTGAGCAAAGCGAGCCTGTTCTATAAGTTGATGCCAAAGAATAGCATTTCAAACAGAATGATGGGCTGTGATCCCTGGTGCATCCAGACACTTCCGACGATCTATTGGTGTCTTCCTTCCTGTAGACTATGGTTATATTTGATATGGAGCTTGTTGATATTTGGTAGTATGTATGTGCGCAATAAACATTATCCTGATTTACAAAGTATTCTATTACAATTTGTTAGTTGAGTATTGGAAAACACAGAGGAGTGTAGTCGCGGGGCAATTGGAACTGGGACTAGGACTCTAAGTTCCTCATTACATCTTTATTCTTCCTTCGTCGTTTGATTTGGCAGACGACTGGTCCAAGTCAAGTGACAAACTTGGGCATTCAGAGAAATTCACTGAAAAATATAATGCGAAGCGAGAAAACAGATCGAGCAAATAATTAAATGTCAGCATCCCTCATAAGTACATTCGCAGCCTACTACATAAGATAGTCTGTCATTCGATTCCGAAGGGAGACAAACTCAGCACACTCTCTTCTACGACACGTTCTGCTTCATATTTCGGTCTCGGAGAGGAGAGGAACTAACCCTCTTCGAGCTAAAAGGATTGATAATTATTGCTTATGAAGTACTAATTACATTATGTGTTTTCATCTGCACTCTACCTATGTTTTGTAAGGCTTCTAGCTCCTGCCCTACTTTATATCTGTAATACATTTGGGCTAATTTAGCCACGAAATGCATGGAATAGAATGGTCTCTAGTCAGAATGAAAACTCGCAAAAAATTCGTACAATAGAATCAATTTCGAACGCTTTTCGCTCTGTTTTGAGTTTCTTTTGCGGCTTTCAGGTTGTTTCTCCTTTGAATTTAAAGAGTCACTCACGACACTTATGCTTCGCGATTATTCTTCAAATCTGCTTCCGTCCGTGTGAAATTTTCACAGCCAGACTCTCTCTCTTTGTCTTCACACGTTCCCTAATTAATGACTGAAATGAATATAGTGGACTTAATGCACATTGATCTGAATTGTTATTCGCGTTATTTCTTCTAGCCCTCGATTTCACCGTTTTCAGCTTGGTTCGTTTTCAACTAATTAATCCATTATTTATCAAAGGCTCACAGTCGTGTCCGGAGGACTTTGTGAATGTTCTCTCCAACTTCGCTTTTTGATAAAATGTGATTATTAGAATCCAAATTCGACTTTATATGATGCTTTGAAGAAGCATGTTGGAAAAAGATCACTGTTCATGTCGCAAAAAACAGGCAATGGGTTGAAGCAAACTTGTGGCTTTTTGTCAGTAATATCTGCAAAAGCCTTTCATTGCATGACGAAGTATACAGGAGAGAACGACGCAGATTTAATTTCAATCTTCCTGGTCTTCGAAAAGAGTACAAGTCAGCTAAAGCAAATAAATAAGCTGTGATCCTTTGCCTTACACGTACGTATTCTTTCGAATTTGTGTTGATACAAGCAAGCAACCCAAAAATTTGTTTCTCTTATATGAGACAGAAACTTGTCAAGAATCAAAAAATATGCTTGGTTAAATTTTCATTAATACAGTGTAGCATACCACTTGTTTGAAAATGTTGCGTTGGAAATGAAACACCCTATACATTACGTGTAGCCTCACAAACTCTACATTTATTATTTGGCGACACTTTTCGTCAGGGACTACTCCAATTAGGGCGTCTTTTCAATGTACTGAAAAAAACTTGTTTGAAAATTCATTTCGTGTTATTCCTTGTCGTGGGCCAACATGTTCATCATAAGTAGGCATCAATAATAGATCAATTCATTTCGAAAAAAGAGGTTTCTATGATAACCGCTGAATTAAAATTATATCACCATAAATATAGCTTTTAGTTATGAATTTAGTTTTCAACAACATTCACCCTAGTAAATTCAGAATGAAGTTTGAATGATACTGAATACCCTTTACTCATCGTCAAGGATTGCGGTAGATCAACTTTGTCTGCACTGGGGTGTATTGAGGCACACAGGTAACGAGAGGAAGCTAGGGTCCAATAACGAAGACCAAACCCAAAGCTATCAATGAACACAATGCCACCCCATTCTACAAAACTCAGGGAATGGTCCTTTCTACATTATTTACAAGGAGCAAATTTGTTAATTGTTAATTAAATGCTAAATGTATTACTGTTCTTTATTACGATAGAATACACTCTTGACTCAAATTCACAGGAGAAAGCACGTGGATACCATGTGTAAGCATTAATATAGAAGTGGGGATTTATTTCCAGGCTTTGCAGCTTCTCTTCGATTTTGCTGATGGAGTCTCGGTTTGTTTTTTTACTTCAACTAGGATCTGAACTAAATTACATTCGTCAAAATATTTGCTTTCATTTGTTCAAATATGGTTTTAGTTGTAGATTAATCCCGTTTTAACGGAAGAATTTATTATAGAAATGAAGACATGCAGGTACGTCAAAATTTATTTCAAGTAAGCAAACCGATTTTGTAGACTGATTTTGAGTTGACAGAGACACAAAACACTAAGACCGAGACAGGGTTGATTAGGTCGTGTTTGCATACATACTTACATAGTCATGGTCATTGTATAGTTTATTATTGTGACAGATAACACATAATTGTTACACTATTCATTCCAGTGGTAGGTTACATGTGATCCAACAAACTCAATGTAGATAAAATCCATGTCAACTTATCGTTGCGTACTCCTTAAATAAGCTTTAATTTCAAGATCATGACATAAATGTGGCGATTTTCAACTACTACTTTTTAGCCCAGGAATTTGGGCTTATAGGGACACATAATGTGTCAGGCCGTCTGACCGTCTGTCCGTCCGTATGTGTCGCGATTTACTAAAAAACTAATAAAGGTTCGGCCACCAAACTTGGCAATGTGTTAGAAAAAGCGATTTCATTGTGTTTTTTTGGAAACAGAACTCCGCTAATGGTACTTATGTCACCCTAAAGTGTGAGCATGCAGAATTTGTTCAATTCTCTTAACCAATATATCTCAGGTAGGTGTATCACAACCAAATGATAAAATCTTTTTCGCTGATAATTGCAACGTCGGCCATTGTGAATTGTAACTGATCATTTGACACATAAGTGTATTATTAGCCTTAGAAACTGAACTTAAGTCCGTTTCTAAGAAGCACCGTAAAGTTTGTTCCGAGCAGATTTCTGCGTGTATGCATTCGATCGAGTTAAAGTTTTGAACCAATGTACCTCTGTATGGTTTATTGTGTCTCTCAAAAGATGAGCTTGCTACGTTAACTAACGAGCCGGTGTAGGGTGATTACGTTTTTACTCAAAATTAGTTATTCTTATTTGAACTGTAATATTTTCCTTATCTAATGCAATTACCAGCTAAACAAATTAGTGATGAAAGGTTCAGCCGTTGTCGCTAATAAATAAAGCCACAGCATCCTTGAACTACTTAGCAACGACAACTTCATAAATAATTAAAAATGTATTTCTAAGCAAATTGTTTTTAAAAACTATGTAAGTTGAACGTGTGTGTGTCTTTCAAAATCCTGGGCTTCGAGAATCTGCTTGGTGTAGGTTTGTTCTTATTATTATTTTTATTATTAATATTATTAGTGACTCTTTTCCTCAAACACAGTCTACATGAACTAAAATAGAACTATAACATGTGACTTCTCAAGAGTGAAGTCTATGATGAACGCATGATGGGTAATGAAATTCACCATCGATTATCGTTGTTTACAAATAATCTTTTATTTTCAACGTGAGTATTATGTCTGTCAAGTTGCTTATTGGTGTTTATAATTCTTTTATCACTGTCAAAAGCTGGAAGCTGAAAAATCTTAAGATTAGTAGTACAATTAGGACGAATTTAAATGACATGGATGAGGAGAACGATGGAGATGGCGAAAATGGACCTCATGCCGAGAAGAATTACCGGATGATGCGGAGGGAGAAGGGTAGCATGCGTAAAGGTTGACGTGGTGGTGGTCTCTATTTCAATTAATTTACTTCCTGTAGAACGAACAATATAATCAAAGTACGCGATCCCTTCAATGAACTAAGCATAATCTCTATGATATTTAAGTATTTAAAGAAGGATGGAATATTTAAAATTAAATTTAATACATCCTCTCTCTCTGTCTCTCTCTTCATCTTCTTCCACCGTATCCTGCTGGACTCAACCTCGTCAATTCTTACTTAACTCCAGACCATTTGGAGATGCAAAAATGTTTTATTCTCGGAGAGCAGGATGGAACCTGGGTCCTTGCTTAAAAGGTTTGGAGCGGTATGTCGTGGGATCAAGGTGGCTCGGTTAAAAACACAAGCCTTGTCGTATATATTTCCTTCTTCCGGACGGTATAGTTTTTTATATTGTTTCTGCAAGTAGACGCATCAAAGAAATGGTTCATGCGTGTTTTCCTGTCTTCTCTTTCCTTGCATTGCTTTCTTACTTGATGTGCTCTGGAAGCATCCACACCTGTTGTTGACGAGACTTACCCGGGTAAATAAGCTTTTTCTTATTTCTGTCATGTTACAATTCTACATCAAAATCACTGCAAACCAGCTTCATCTCTCGTCTTCATGTGCTGTAATACTGACAACAAGTGCTCAAGTCAAGGATTCATGCGTAATTTGTAATTCTCTTGGATTATGGATCTTTGATTTAAAGCACTATCAATCGAATTAAAAGCAGCAGACAGGAAAGCAACTGCAGGGAAGCAGTTGTAACTTCTGCATTGTACAGAACATTACAATAAAAAATCAATCTTAGAATTTTGTGTGCAATATAGATATCAAATAAAAAAGTGTTGTGCTTCCCTGACATCCAAGTGACAATCCTGAGCAGGTGCTAAAGGAAGACTGTTGTTTTTCATCACAAGGTTCGTTTTTTGCCATCGTCATTCCATTCTTAAACTTTTTATGTGCTTAAGAATCAAGGCAGGTTGAGGCAATGATGGCAAGTTTCAGGATCCCACTTATAACTTTAAAATCGAATTAAACGTTTATTTCAATTAGATAAAAATATTTGCCTTCTAAATTAACTCAGGAAAAAATTTGCACTGACTCCGACAGACATGGAAATACCTTCCGAATGCATGTTTTCTAATCACATAAACTTCCTGAGTGAAAATTGGAGTCTCAAATATATATTTCGGAGACGATTCAGGCCAGATGGCCGATGGAGTCCCCAGTCCCGATCAAATAAAAGCAACATATCAAATCACTACAGCCCAAACAAAAAACAATGATAAACTTTTTCCCTACAGGTCGACTTAAAAAACAATAATTGCGTGAATAAACCTGCTAACAAATTCTAACGACTAGTCACCAATCAGAAATTAACAAAAATAAAAATGGAATGCTTCGAGATGTTTAGTCGCTATTGAGAAGCTGAAGGTCGCATATCATGAAAAATCCATTCAACAAGGTACGTTCAAAATTTTGGTTTCCAACGTTCTTATTCAACTGGCAATGAGAAATGGGCAAAATTGAAATTTCGGGCGTTTTTGAGGCCTTTGAATGAAATTTCCACTCGCCAAATGTATTTTTCCAGTTGTAATTAGATGTTTTAATCAGTAGTTTTTGAAATCGTCTGTATATTCTCAGAACTTCGAAAAATCCATATTCCAAGAGTTTTTAAGGCTCCATGTTCCTGGCTACCAAAAAACAGCATAGCAACTTTCGAAACTTTATTAGATTCTGACCGGATGTGACCAAAAGATAAGTTAAACGCGCGCAGCATTCCTGAGAGTCCCTGCAGTCGTAGGGACTTAATTTTCTTTCAGTTACGTCGGGAATTTATTCCCTGAGGACCTTGTACAGCCCCAAAGCTATAGTGCCATTGGTTCCCGTACAAAATCAAATTCAGTCAGAAGCCATAAAATGAAAAAACCGTTAATAGGCTGAATCTTTTTACCCTCACTGACTATCGTGGAGCTAAGTGGCCTGCACTAAAGCGTACTGCGCTGAGTCGAATGCAACTGCTTTTACTCCAATATTACCTCAGGAACCATCAGGAAAATTGCAGCAGTATAAATTAAGGTTGTTACTTTGACCTTTTTCGGTCAATTGTGTGCAATTTTAGTTGGTGTATTTCAATAGAGAATCGGTTGATGCAAATTTTAGTCGATATCATGAGTTGAGTAGGAGCCGCATATGACCCTCAGTGCGTCAAGAATGTTTACTACGGTTGCTCAGATTTAGGGTCCATGGAGCCTTAACGATAAACTTTAGGCAAGTTCTAGACTAGTTTAAAGCATTCCATTGTACTATAAGCAAACTTTGAGAGAATTTACGTATTAAACCAAAGTAACTAATAATTTGCTAATGAAAATATGTTTGCACGCTTTTCTCAGATCCTAAGTTAAAATCGAGGACAAAACCACAATGGACCAGACACCCTCAACTAGTAAAAATATACCCCTAATTTCAAAACGTTCAGCTCATTCAGAGAATAAGCTAACCCATGACAAACCGTAGAATGTGTGCCATAATTTGGAACTCATTCCTTTCGTTTGAGACTCATTCTCTTCATTAGGGACACATTCCCGTCATTTTAGACCCACTCAAACTGACAACTGATCCATCCCAATGCAACTCTTCATCTGTAGATATCTAACTTCAAGTAGTCCATCCACAGGCAATTTCTACACTGAATGAATGAATCAAAAGACGCATCCATCGACCGACAAAAGGACGTCGTCTTTAAGTGAAATATCACAATCTGTTTTTAATTTGAATTAAATACAGAAATGCCATAAGAAATCAATGAACGATAATATTCATGAATGTTTTTTTCTAATTGTTGCAATAAGTATAAAAACAAAATATAATTATAGGCCTAATCGGAAGTTTTTCAAGTTGAAATAAGCAAAAGTGGCATCCTCTATGCATGTTTTAGACATCGTAAAGTTTTAGTAAGTCTTCAAGTGAATCAAAAAGTGCAATGTTACATGGTGAATTAATCTGAAACTCAGGTTTCTAGTTGTAGAAAAAAAATTAAATTTAGCATGTTACAAATTATTTGAAGTTACGCTGTTGACTTTCCTTTTAAGTTCGTAATGTTTTAGTGCATCAAGTTCACGCTATTGTTGGAAATAATTTTTAAGTACAAAATAAATTACATGTTAAATGAGGTTGCAATATTCATAGAAAAGAGGAAAGAGTAGAGTTAAACTGTTACACGACAAAGTAGTTTTTTGTCAGCATTTAACAAATGAATTGCATTCTTTTACCATTCTAGTTTATATATAAAGCTTTTTGAGTATTTTAGGCTTTAGCTAAATATTTTTGTCCTGATCAGCTTTTAAATTCCACGCTTCAAAGCGCTCTGTTAGAAATAGTTGTGAAGTATAGAATAAGTTATCTGTGTAGTGAGATTTACAACAGATTGTTATCGTCAAGAGAAAAAAAATCCATTAAATTCTCTGTTCGGTTAGTTCTCTTGGAAAGGAGTTAAATGAGATATTTAAATAATAGTGTGTGTTGTAATAATCGAAAATAGTTAATAAAATATAATGTTGAAAAGAACAGAAATCTTTGAAGAGCTACTTTCAATGTCAATATCATTTTTTTTAATTTTTTGAAAAAACTCTGTGTCTCGTCGTTTCCGGCACTCTCGCTGCGTGAAGACTCGGAGACACTGAAGGTGAAGTCTCACGAGTCCAATAATCATTCCTACGTGAACATGCTCTCATGAAATGAAGAGAAGGTGGATAATTTCTCACTCCAACAACACAATCGACTAGACAATTTGGATGATGATGCTTTTCCCATGAACGTTGACGTTTTTTTCGAATATTTACGCACAAACACGACTCCCTTCACACCCCCTGCAAACCATGCATATAAGGACATGAACACCAACCACCATCCTCATGAAATAACTTCCTTATAAGTATTACTCGAGAGAGGATTCTGTTGTCACAACTGATTGTTCCTTTGTGGCTGAAGGTAGACTTGACTCCAGGTAGCTCAGTATGAATACGCACGCAGGAAGGAAGCAGGTACAAGGGAGCTCCTCGAATTGACAGGTTAGCAGAGCCGTCAGGTTCATCATACCAAATTCTAAACTGGAAATTATTTTAACAGGAACCACATTGAAAAACAATGGATGCGTGATTTAATAATACGAAGCAAAAATACATGGACAAAAGAAAACTTAACACTTTTATTATGAAATCTCTTAGAGTAGAAGCTATAATTTTACTAATATTGATGACTAAATCATAACTGTGTTGATATGAATCGACTGAGTTAAATAGATTATATGGTTTCATAGAATAACAATTATTCTTACATTTGTAGGTTTATTCAATATTACCTAATGCTGAAGAAAATTGTGTGCGTAATTATGCATTATCTTATACTTAGCGTATTTGTTGTAGAGTATTTTGCGAAACTGGTAAAAAAATTTATATGTCACGTCAAAAATGTACGCATTTTTTGACTTCATCTTCAGTATAAACCAATTAATAAGACACAAACAAAGAATTTCGAATCGATAATCGAGTATTTCCTCCACTCGGTGCTAGCTACCAATTCGTGTTTGACTCTCAAACAACAAACATGTAAACTTGTCGCAAGCTAAGGTTTAAATAGTCATCGATTTCCATCATAAATTATGTTCAAGAAATGGATAAGTGGAATTGGTATGAAATTATGTAAGCGGCCACTGTCAGTGGGATTGTGACATGGTAAAAACTGAGACATTTCTCATTCAGAGTAAATAGCGTCCAAAAGCTTTTCATAGATCTGATTTTTATAGAATGATTTGTTACTTATATTAGTCTGTATGATATTAAATCATTGTACTAAAATCGTGGTAATTGATGTTAGTCATTGAGTCTCCCACAGCTAGTCTTAGGAATCTTAAATTCAATTAAACGTCAGTTCCTTAAAGGACCTGAAAAGTTTACTACTACAGAACTAGTAATATTTTTTCGGTTTGGGGAAAGGACTTACCCTTCTCACCCCATACTAGTCAATTATTTAAGACGACGACGACCCACGGGATTCACCATTTTCTGCAAAAAAGGGAATTTCTGAAGACTTTCTTAATATCTTTGCTCACAGGATGAAATGATAAATTTGGGTACCATCCCCAGCACCTGAGTCAACAAGGGTTTTTTGCATAGTTAACGCGCACGAATCAGTTGCAGCGAAGCCTCTCTTATTGTTTCTTCATAAGAAAATGTGGTGGAAATGCAACTTGAATAGTAAATTAGCTGCAGATGTTTTCCATTTGAGCCCAAGACAAATTCTATCGTGGAAACTCCTGCAGTCATTTCTTGCGTGTGTCTTAATCTCTGCAAGGAGATCATGTTTTATTAAGAATTAGAGTGTTATTACAGGAATGTCATTAAGATTGGCGTGAGATTGATTGCTTTTGTGTATTAATCTGAAGACAATGCGAATTATGAACTATATCATAAGGAATTACAATTTTAATTAAATTTTAGAAACATTTATTGGCATTAGTAGTTGGTATTTCTTCAAGTTTAAATTACAGGGGAATTTGTTGTCAAGACAGTCACAGCTCCATTTTATTTTTATGTTAGGAGATATCTAAGCCAAATGAAATTAATATTTTTCAAGCTTCCACAGACATAATTGTTCTCTCATTTTGGGAGCACTTGTACTTGTTTTAATGATTTGATTTCATAAGAATTTATTGTTGAAATTATTTGCAGTTACAAATTTGTTCAAAGTTGCATGTGAGTTCATGAAAACAACATAAACATATATGGTAATAATAGCTTCACCATTAAAATTTACTTACCCTGAAATAATAGTGTATTACGATTTGCTGGTTTGGCAAACGAAGATTTAATTTACGGAATTGGAGAGACGTATTTTATTGTTGCAAGTTGACACAAATTTTGTGTAATATTACTTTACGGTTACATCGGTACATAATATAGTTTTAAAGTTTAAACGCACTTAATACTAGAATGGTTAGAGTTAGGAACTAGACTTATGCAATCCACATTTCGATTACTAATGAATAACGAACATACCACTATATACACTTTATACAGTTACAGATTTTGTACAGAAATTGTTTTTGCTCACATAAAAACTACAAGAGTACACACATTTCAAATCATCAGCTTCATTCTCGCTCTAAGGTGCAAAAAGTGTTCGTGGACGTGCAATTTGGAGGAATAAGTAAGCTGTGTTTACTCACAAGTGGATTGAAAACTGCATCATTATTTACAAAATATAAACACTTGTGTACTATATATTAATACATTTATGTCAAGTCAAGTATGAAAACTGGACAGTTTGTTTTGACCTCCTATTGGACATTAGTCTTAATGAATTCAATATATGTGGAAGTTAAATATACAGAATCGTTAAAGGTTGTAAAATAACTAAGCATAGACGTAGGTAGCGTGCAATGAATTATTGACACGAAGTGCAAGGACCAAAGCAGTTCGTATACCATCCACAAGAGGCAAAGAAGTCAAACTTAGCCTTAGTTGCTTTGTTTGGTTGGTTGTAAACCCTAGGAACAAACTCGTTTTCATGTAAATAGATTAAAATTAAATCAAAAAACACAAACTAGCGAACGAAATAAATTCATGAAACTTAAAATTTAATATCTAGACACCACAAGGATCTTATATAATGAGTTTCAGAGAAGAGTACCAGCCGTGACCCTAAGTAGCTAGCCACACCCCCTAGAAACTTTAAACTCAATATATGACCTTCCATGACCCCCAGTTGCTCAAATACACAAAAATATTCAAGTAAAAGTGCTCAGGGAATTTTAAGCAAAAAAATGTGCGATCTGGCACATATTGGCAGGGATTGATTCTTGGCTTCACGGCAATAGACTGTTGATGAATTATGTCAAGGTGTTTACTTAGCTTTTGTTAACCATACGATCGCTCAGATTCTATCAGACATCGTTATTAGGATGAGTTAAAAAACTCTGAAGAGAGTGCTTGGGTGTTTTATTGATGATAAGTTGAACTGGCAAAAACAAGTACATCCTGTAAGTAGTAAATGCTTCCTGATACTAAGTCCTCTGTACCCTATACGTACTTTACATAAGAAATCTAAAATAAATATTTTCACATCAATCTCTAAGCTTTTCTATGCCTCATTTGTTAGGCTTAATTCCAGTCACCGAGTTGAAAATAAATTTAACATAATACAAAGAGCTTGTGCAAGATTTGTGTTAGGTTAATGTAAGTGTGAATCTGTATCCCAGGACATTACTCATGACTAGCCTTTACAATCTACAATCAAGTCTTTCCTAATAATTTTAAGGATTACCTTTGCATCTATACCGTTAACTCAATATCTACGAGTGCGTGTGTGCACTACTGTATACCGCAAAAGTATACTTACTCGACTTATTATCGAAGCTCAGACCTCTCACTGACCGTGCGATTGTTCTACCATTAAATTACCGAGCCACCGCTGTGACCTCACCTTAATCATCATCTCATCATCTTGGAATGCAACTCATATGACAATATCCCATATGACAGAATTACGTCAAAATGACTTATGGGACCCTGGACCCTGAACGCGGTACTCCACGGTCTTAAAACTAGGCAAAACGAAATCTGGAGGTCAAGACATTTCCAACGATACCCCACATGACAGTATTACTTCTTTTAATTTTTTGTGTCTGTCCGTCTGTCTGTCTGTCCGCAAGTCCGTTAATCTACGATAACTTTGGACGGAGTCCACTTTTTTCAGTTTTTCCTTCACTCAGTAGCACTTGGTCCCAAAGCGGGGGCTCGGTTTAAAGATGGGTCATGCAGGTCATTCCCATCAGGGTCTGCTGTCAAAGGTCGTCAAATTTTCAAGGACAAACCCCCATAGTATGGGGTGTCAGAAGTAAGACCTTCAAGAGTTTATTGCGGTAAACCCATCATGGTCACTTCAGGATACTCCCTTCAGGGTCCAGGGTCAATTATGTAGCTATTTTTTAAACATATCATGTGGTGTATCATAAGCAGGGTCTTGCCCTATGGATCCCTTGTAGTCAAGCCTGGCACTACTGGGAACTACCTAAACGGTTAATGGTTTGAAGTAAAATTTTTTGATATACTTTCGTCATGTCAGTTATCGTTGGAAAGGTCGTGACCTGCAGAAATAAATAGGTCCCCGTCAGCTTTTTTTGGTATATACCGCAAATACTGAGTCTCGAACTCATGAGAGTAAGTCGTGTATATTCCCGTTCAAGCTGGAGTTCAGGAATGGAATCCTGGACCTCTTTTAGTCATGGCTGTTGAAATAACAACTAAATGTTTGCTTATTCCTGAAATCTTCTTTTCAAAATGCACAATGCAAATTATTAAACAAATTTTGAAACATGCTTCAAGATAGAAGATTACTCAAAGAACGCAAAGGAAGAAATCCCCAATTATTTTCAAGAAGCCAGTCAACACAGTTGGTCGACAAAATTAGAAATGAACGACATTGGGGTCCGGGAATGGAAGGCAGGAAATGCCGATGGTCAACCGAGATTAATGACTCAGACGCTTCTAGAGCTTGTGACGAAATCTAGAGTCCAAATTTGGTCTGAACTTTTGCAAATGGATCTATGAATGATAGCAAAGAAGAAAGCCAAGGTTCCACGATCGAGGAGGTAAGCTGGCCGCAGTTTGACCCCATCGGATATTGTGTACCTTCAGGGTAAAGAAAACCTTTCAACTGTTGCATGAAAATATGAAAGGTTAGTAGAAGCGAATTTAATTTATGACAGTAATTAAATTTAAAATTAAAAAAGAGAACTTAGAATTTAGAACTTGGAAACTTATCTTCACAACTGAAATAAGAATTTAAGTTAATCAAATAAAAATAAAAATTCAGAAGGCATCATAGGGAAAATAAATTAAGATCCATAATTTAATAGACCCTGTCGGGAAAACCCTTCAGCTCTTACATTTTTCCTGCTATGATCTCAAGGTCAAGACATTTCCCACGATATTGTCACAAGTGACTTTAAGATTACGATGAGATCGCAAAAGTATAATTACTCGAGTGAATATCGAAGCTCAGACCTCTCACTGACCGTGCGATTGTTCTACCATTAAATTACCGAGCCACCGTTGTGATCTTACCTTAATCATCATCTCATCATTTTGGAATGCAACTCATGTGAAAGTCCCCTCTGCCACACTGACGGACGTCGACGTCCTATTTTCACTGAATTAAAAAATATGAGTCGCTTATTATGAAACTTGAAACTGAATGAAATGAGACGCTCTGCTTAGAAAAAGAGAAAGGAGTCTTGACGCATCTCTACCGATTGTTGCAAGTGACTAAACGATTACGTTAAGATTACAAAATTATAATTGACTCGACTGGGTGTCGAAGCCCAGACCTCTCACTGACCGTGAGATTGTTCTACCACTAAATGGGGTACATATGGGGTACATATGGTGGTGTTATGAAACATTATGCGTCTTTTACACAAAAAGATTATATTCTCAGTGTATCTTTTTCAGAAAAAGTGCAATGTATTTGTTCTGTAACTGAGCCCATTAGAAATCCCCTGACTTGCAAAGAAGAAATTCGATTTCATTTGCCAATTATTAAAAAATTCCATTCAAGTCGTTCGTTCGTTGAAAGTGAGTTCTTGTTCATATTATTCAGCAAATCTAACGCTGAAAGTTTTACATATTTTGAAAATGTTACATCGTAAACTCAAAAAAATTATTGGCTGGAGATGTGAGTAAAAGAAACCAGTCAGAGGCTCCTTTACCCGGGTAAGTCTCATCAACAACAGGTGTGGATGCTCCACTGGACTCTTAACAAAGAGAATGAAGACAACAGGAAAGTGCAGTGAAACTCATTTACATTTTTATATACGGTGGATGTAGAAACCAACCTTGCGGTTTGTGACTCAGAAATGTAAAATGCTTAGTAATATCTTCAGAAATCACGGGAAATAAGTTCACTTTGTTTGATATGAGAATTCGTGTACTTTACATCGAATTATGAAATAAACGTGTATTTTTTTAAATGCATGTGTACAGTTTGGTTTCATAATTTATAACACTCTCTAAAATATTAGATTTATTCTCCTGATTTTTTTTTCGACTGAAGAGATTTTGAATTCATGATTTTCTAGGCTGTCTAGTTAATCTTTGATGCAAAAGAGGTCAACGGGATTGGAGTTATGCTGACAATGAGTGAGTGTGGATCATTTGCTGATTTTTTCATCTTACTAATTCGGACGTGAAATACGCTTTCCGTCTTCGTCTGAAGGTTGTCTCCTTGAATGCTTTCCTTTCGGCCCTTATCCAATTTTTCATCATTTTGTTACAACTGTCTTTGAAGCATAAATCCAAAAACTGACTGCTTTCTCTAACGATAGCATATTCAGTAACATGAAATAAGAAGACGTAAAAGTCCATGACATCCTCAACATGAGACAAATAAGTCCCACATAACTTTCCGCACTCCGACTCTTCCAGAGCAATTCTTGCGCCTGGGCAAATATAATACTGATTTATGAACAATATACTTGAGAACAAGATACACCCAGAGAGATTCACTTCTTGGAACTACTTCAGATACCATTTTCTCTTGTACACTCTCCCGAAGAAAATATAAACTAAAAGTGTATACTTATCTGCAGAGCGTCCTGCTAAACAATTGGTAATCAGCAAGTCGCCTGGAAAAAGCTGCCTACAGAAGTTTTCTACCAGAGCTAATGATGGAAATGTATTCAATGATCAGCACTCACCCAAAAATTATGCTGAAATGATTTAAACTCTCACTTGAACTAGAATAATCTCATTCTTTTTGAATGACGGCGACGATGTTGCTGGTATGGCTGATGTTCAACTTTCCACGAATAGTGGCCCTATGCATTGTTCAGGAGGAGGATTTAAAAAATGAGTCTCAAAAGAGCCTTTAATGTAATGTAAAAATGCTCACCTGACGATCCATTTACTTATTTTTCAAGTTTTGTCGCGTAACAAAAAGGAAATTTATTCCACAATCTTCAACTGCACTGGGGGGAATGCTTTTGATTTTCATTAACAAACTCTATGACTAATGAGAGGTATGCCTAGCGATGCCTAGAGGTTCTGTGACCTTACGTTACCGTTATTGTCGCCGTACGCTGTCCGTCCCACTTGTCAGCCTGTTAGCCACGGAACCAGAAGAAGATGGTTCTTGTTGAGGCCAGCGTAAGTCTCCTCAGGTCACTCCACAACAAGGAAGAACGCTGGAAACCGGATGATGAGGTGGATATGTGTTTGATGAAATCGGAAGTTCTTCAAGTCACTTCACACGTAATAACCTTAATGAATCTAAAACACATTTTGTGAGTGTACTCAACTCTGTCTCGTTTCACAAGTTTTTACTACAAAATACATCACTTAATTATGTACAAAATTAATTTAACCGTTTTTACATGCAAATAACGAGTTAGATAGGATCCAAACTAGGAGGTCCGCAAAATGGGTCACAGATCCAAGTTACATGAAAGCTGAAACGAGAATGTGAAATCTCATAGTAACAAAGTGGCCGGAATACAAATACTTCTGCACTGAAAAACTTGAACCTTTTTGTAAGGGTCTGGAAATGCTACACACAAATAAAGAGGTAATTATTATGTGTGTGGAGTTAAGATCAATTTAATCTGGTGTCACTGCAGATCATAATTATCATCATACGTGCAAAACAATTTGGCATTTAGATCCACACTCCCCTGAACATCCACGACAGAAAGTTTGTACACAAGATGAATCCTCGAGGACGTCTACCATAATGGAAATAATGGAGATGATCGGTCTCTGGAGAAATTAAAAAATGCACACGTTAATTAATAACATACCCATTTTTGAATTCAGAAAAAACCGAAGGGGAGTATCGATTTGGAGGTGGAAAAGATTTCAGAAACAACAATAAATAATTAACTGGGAAGCAAAAAACAACACGTATGGTAGAATTATGAATCCAGCGATTCAGAGCGAGAAGTCTCCAACTGAACATTCCAAGAGGTAAAGATTCCAGGTCATCGACCATCTCACCAATTCAGTGCGGAATTGAATAATTGTTTATGACTGGGGATTTGTCTTTTTGAGAAGAGTATGTGTGTTTAAGGTAATTAAATCAATCCAATCCAATATTTACACTTCATCCAAATCCTTGCATCTTCTAATTAAAACATTCGCAGTTAATAACAAATCCATCTACTCAAATTATTCCATTTAATAAGAATATTTTGAAATACAAATATAAATCAACGTACTGTTATAATAAGGCCTCCAGAGCCTTCGAAAATTCGTAAAGTTGGGCGTGTTGGTCTCTTTGAACTTTCTCCTCTTTCACATTTTCTTGTTTGAGTTCGGTCAAGGTCTTAACCTCCATGTCCAATTGAGCAAGGATTTTCTTAAGACTGGCTATTTGGCCATTCTTGACCTCTATCTCCTTATTTTGTTCCTCAATTCCCGTAACAAGAAGATTTATTCGGTCCAAACAAGTGCTGGAATCTTCCTGAATGCCTTTAAGGGCATATTTGACTGCCTTTTTCACACCACAATCAGCGTTCTCTTCAGTCACTACGCCACCACTTTCTGCACCAGGCTGTGCCATTCTTCCCTGTTCATTTAATGCAAAACTTCCTCCTGCACCACTTGGCTTGCTGGTCTCTGCTCCTTGTCGTTGTCTTCTTTCTCCTGGATCCTCTTGTTCTCCGATAGTTTCACTTGGAACTTCCCCACCAACATCCGGCTGTCCTCCTCCACCCCCACTTTCTCCTCGTTCACCAACCGTCTGCCCTCTTTCTCTTCCTTTTGTCATTTTATCTATTTCATTTCCCTCCAATTGCTTTTCTCCGTGTCTCTGTGCTCGTCCTACTCGAGTCATTTCTTCTCCTAAATCCTCCTGACCTTCTCCCTTCTCCCTTTGCTCCCCATCATCTCCGCTGTGCCCCATAGCTTTACCCCATCCACGTTCGATGTATCTGCTACTTGATTTACTTGAAGCCTGCTTGCTACTTCTCTTTCTCTTCTGCAACTCCCTCCTCTCCGCAGGAATGAGTGGCGAAGGAGGTCGTTTCCTTGTAATTTCTGCAATTCCAGGCTCCTCCATACAACATCCAGAGTCGTTCCCCGCATTATCTATGCCGAATTTTCTCATGTCAGAAGCGTAGTCTGGATTGTTGTCCCACATTGGACCGCTAGATCCTGGATCGGATATCTTCAACGATTCCGCCAGCCTTGCGTTGGATTTGGCCCAATCAATTTCTCCTGTGACACAGGCAGCTTCAGCTTCCGCTTCCTGTCTTGCTTTATAGACAGTAAGAGAGTTTGCAAATTCCCGTTCCTCAGCAGTTCTATGAATATAATTAATTTGCAACGCATTCTTGTTCTGCGAGTAATAATAGTTATACCCGTCTGTACCTTTGGTCAGAAGGAAATAACGTACAAAGCACCAATTCTGGTTCAATTTGTACGAGTCCTTGTGCTTCGAAAAACGCAGAAATCTCCAAGATTGAGGGAAAGGCATCCTCTAAACCTGAAACCGAATTTTGTTTAAAGAAAAGCAGGTTAACTAATCCCAGAATTTTTTTAAACTCTGTCAGACTTACGTCGGTAATTCAAATCCCTACATATATTCATTAATGGCAATAATCCTACCCTGTCATAGGCCTCCCGTGCATGTGGGATTTTAAAAAGCTGGCGCAGAGCCTCCAGCCGATTGTAATTCTGCAGGATGCAAATTAATACCCGCTTATAACTATTATAATTAATGAAGTTAGGTCAGTTTTTACTAACTTACCTTTTCCTTTTGATCCCTCGTCTGTGGCGAATCTTGACTGGGGTGAACACGTTCAGGAATCATGGCCTTCGCAATCTTTGTGAGAACTTCCTTCTGTGTGTCCCTTCTGTGTCCACCAAATAGCCTGAACACATTGAAAGCGACTCGAGCGCTCAGAATTGCCTCATGGATTAGATAATCCATTCTTCTTCTTGGTCTTAACATCTAAATCAGCAAAATTGATTTCCACATATCGAGTCAAGTTTGTCACATTCAGAAAAACATTTTCTACAGACATTGTTCCTACCACCATTCACCTATACGTAGGACAGGGTTAGGTTGCTGTCACCGTTTTTAATAGTGAGATGACGACTTAAAAGAAGACTCATTGACTATCATCCATTGCTTTTCTGTGTCCTTTTCTGTTTTATATTGTGAGAGCATGTACAATTTGACATTGAACAGACGAGCATTTGTGAAATAAATCATCCTATCAATCCTGAGCTACGAGGAAAGACCTGAGTACCTCTCTGCTTCGTGGCCTTACTCCTGTACGCAAATGTTCCATACGAAAGAAAGCAAAGCAAGACAATGCAGACTTCACACAACCTAAGTACCTTCACACTTCCACCCACTATTCCCCGGTTTGTCTCTACCTGAGTCATCATCATCATCACTCAAGTACACACACCACAAACGCTTTCTGAATGAACATGAGTGGTCAGGAAAGTCAATCAACGGAAATGTCATTCATTTACTACCTCAGCGCGATGGTTTTTGACAGTTCAAAATCTCAGTAGGAAATTGACCAAATGTATATCTTCAGATGCTTTGTTTCACAGTCCGATGAAACTAAAGTGCTCTTCAATTAGTTATTAGTCACTTAAGTTAGTTATTAGTCTTTCTAATTAATTTTATGGACCTCCAATTTATTTTGAGACTTTGATTTGATGTACTCTCCAATT
>JAQGAD010001522.1:0-18824 GCA_034696625.1 Isotomurus palustris | reverse complement strand
AAACCACACAGGGTTCTGGAGATCGATTAGGAGTACGACAACGAAGACTATCTATAGCCATCAATGTTGTAAGTTTCTATTATCGAACGTTCAACTACCAAACTAAATCTGTTGTAATCCCACACTAAATGGATCTCTGCATGTACACGTTTAGGCTGGACTTGGTAGCCGAACATCGATGAAAAAGGATAGCAACGAGGAGGAAGACAAACCAACGAATCAGTAGCAGAAAAAGCAAATATTTGCACGCATATGAAATTGGGATTCATAGAAGCATGACAGGAACAGATAAGCTTGTGTAGTTGCTTTGAAATTCAGCTTGCAAAACAAATGATGCATTCATGTAGCATACATGGAGGAACTCGAGGAATCAGCTACAGGCTTCACGTTTCTGTGAAGAAATGTTGTTGTTGTTGTACTCGAATCAATGAATCTTAGCATAATATCAGCCAATAACCGGATACGATGCAATAGACTCACCAAAGCGAGCACAACAATGATAAGGCCCTTCTTCTTCAGCTTATCTTCGGAGTCCCGAGACGTACTGCTGACAAGTAGTCTGAATGGAATCCTTTTTATACCCCTTGACTTCCGGCTCGTCTGCGTCCCACTCCGCTTAAAAGTACGATGTGGTCATTTCTTGCCCCCCTCATAAAAGACAAGACAATGATATCTGGGAATCCGATACCTGACCGACTAGACATAATTCTGCTTATTCTGCCGGCTAAACTCCAGTTTGTGAATTGTGGCATCCCTATAGTATAACTTTGAATTTTGTATCGCAAACATCCTTCACATTACAGAATAGACGTGTGCAGAACTGCATATTCATTCACTTTAGATTCATCCGGTGCCAAGTCTGATTGTTCTGAGAAAGATATGAATAATGATAAATGAATGAAAGTGGTGTGAGTTCATGTCTTGTCCTAATTTCTGAATAGCACAGTTCTAGTAGGACTGCTGATAAGACGATTGATTAGAATCTTTAGATTATGACTTATGCATCAATAGGAAAATAAAGTACACAATTGCACATTTCAACAAATTATCACTTTCCTGAAAATGTTGGATTTATTCATATCTTGTAAGTCGTAATTCATATTCACTATTTTTTTGGTGTTCTTGTTTTGTTTGAGTGTTTATTCGAAACATTTCCAAAGTCTTGAAATACTTTCCCAATACAGATAAGGTTTACATTACCTAAACGTGACAGAATAATATTACTATGATTTATTCTGATAACCGTTTCTTATTACATTCTCGTACTTTTGTTAATTCACAATCAAATCAGTCATTCTTTTTTTATCAATATAGTATTATCGTTTCAGTGCAGCAACATTCTATATGCATATGACAAACAGTACCAGTTTTATCCGTACGTGACTCGTCTTCTAGGTGTCTTCACGCTTCTGCTCTCCGTTGTACAATAATTACAATTACATTTTGTTGATTATATATCAAATAGCATCTCGGTATTTTTTGACTTTATAAATTAAACACGATTTAAATCGAATACAAATGAGATAAAGTAATGCAATGACTGCTCTTTATTTTAAACTAACTACAACTACACTTGAAAGTACCATACTTCAGATTCGAGTTACGTCTTAGCAAACTTGTAAGTTGTTCACAGGTAGCGCGTTAATTATTGATTTACCGGCTTGTGTGATATTATAAGAGGCTTTGTTGTCGAGTGAATTAACTTGTACATTCTAATTAATACTTCATTCATGCTATTGATTTGTAAAGTTACGTTGAGCTACCTGCATGTAAATTAGTAAAAAATGCAGCATCCTCACATTATGCTGTATTTGTAGAAACTTAAATGAAAACTTTTAAGTATTAGAATTAGAAAACTCATCCTAATAGACTAAAAGCAAGATAAGAATATCTTCAACTGAAACAGAAGATCACAATACCAATGCATCTCATGACATCCTGAAGTTAACATATTTGTAACAGCCGCAACTAAATCATAAACTTCCGACGTTATATATTTCTCAGCAACATTTTGATTTAATGGAGTGCTTGGTACTTGATTACATAAAAAAACTGTTCCTTTCAATAAAGGAGTTCCGAGCTACTTACAAAGCCGTAAATGCCAGTTAACGATCGAGACACATACTAAAAGTGTAACCTTCTAGACCCTCACTGTTCCCTTACAGCTACAGTTGTTTAACTATTTGCACTCTGGTTATTAGCCGACAGAATATCAGCTACTTAACGTCTACATGAATAACTTAGGTCATACTTAACTGCTCAACAACAATAAAATCTAATGATTACGCTTTCGGAATATTAAACCGCTTGAGATACAATCGGAGGAGCCCTCGAGTATAGTACGACACTACTTAACACAATTCATGGCACCTTAATCTACCGAATAACACAGTAGTCTTACTCACTTAATATTACACTTGGTCGCTTTCTTACAAGCGTATACTTAAGAGTAGATAATCATCTCGAGACCTTACATTAAGTATAATTTATCGAACTAATCTGAAGCTAACTTGAGGAGGATGGATTATAGATCGCTATATGTAATGCTGTCAGCAACTCGCAGTAGCCTCTAGTACCTTATTTCTAAACTTATTGACAAATTCTCAACTCATACACATCTATACTTATCCATCGGACCTCCAAACACACTGAAGTTAATCTTCTGAAAGAGCATGAATAAAGCTATAACTAGTCAGTGACAGCGACAGTACAACTTTAAACGAGGACGACTCAATTTAAAGGTACATCAATTGCATAACAGATTATCATGTTTTCAATTTAAGTATTATAATTTTCTAGAACGGTCGATTTTAAAACGGACTGTGCTTTTTACCGCAAAGAGGATGTGGTATTTAATAAGTCTTGAGTGATTTTTGATGTGCGGAGACATATAATACTACTAAATTACAATGTTATTAGTAGAAGGAGCGATATTACTTAAAAGTATTCAAAAATCATTCACACGAGCATTGAAAAGATCAATTAACCTGATCATTAACGCCATTTTTAAAGAATAATCCATACAGTACGTGGTAAGGCTACACTGATGACCTTAGTGATAACTCGAAAAAGTCCATTCATAGTTCAGATTCATGGAGCAGAATTTTGAATTTAGTAAACTACACCTGTAAATTAAAATTGCACGTCATTTAAATACTGCATTTTAATTTTAAAAGACATCAATTTTATACAATTTTCACTCACTCATAATGAGACCTAAATTCTCCCAAGCTTTGGCATTGCTACGCTTCATCATAATGACTTCAGGCACGTAAGTCCCTACATAACCCTCCCATCGTCCCTGGTGCAACAGTCTTTCATTCAATAGCACCCGAAGACATTCGCCAGTCATTCTCAAAAATTCTGGATCCCGCTCTGCGTTTCCGTGTCTGACTGCATATTGTAAAGCTTCTTGGGAAAATTTTTCAATCCGGTTTAAGGTTGATGTTTCCCCTTTGACGAATCTCAGAAATTCCTAGAAAAGTTCATAAATATGAAGTATAAACATAATTACATGGATGAATTCTATTACAGGACAGTTTGTGTTTTAATTACAGCTTAGTAAAAAATACAAGACAATTTAAAATAGAATTATGATACGTACCATGCGATCACTTTGAAACAATCTAATGAGGCTCTCTGGCTCAAATCTTATAGTTGGCAAGTCGATAGTAGGCGGAATCCAATGCGGAGTTTTTAATGGAGCCCACTTGTTTTGCCGCAGCTCAATGACATCTCTTAATAAGCACACTGGTCTTCCTTGATTGTGAGCTACAATATTTGCCTTTTTCTCCCAGAACTCGATCAATCGATTCATCCAAATTTCATCATTCACGTCGGCATCCAATCTGGCTCCAGCAATAAACAAGAAGATGACAAATGACTCTACTGCTGAGCTTATCATTTCGGTGGAGCAATGAGTAAGTCCCTCCAGAGCCGTCTTTACTTGATCCATTGAAACCAATCGCAAGTTGTACAGCTCCGCTAGAAATTGGAATCCATCTTTCGATTCTGGGGTTTTCTGTAATGTTCAATTAAAGTTAATTACTACCGTCGCTAAGTACTCACCATGCACAGACTATAGGTAAATTAAATTATCAAGTACCTTTAGAATCTGCATCGCCCGAATCCCGACCTTCTCCCCAAAACTTCGCATGTTCGTCTTCAGAGAAACTTTATGGATCAATCCTGCATGAGTCCTGGTGTAAAACGAGTCATCCAAAATTTTGTCCACGATGAAGTTGACCGCTTCGTCCATCGTGTCTGCATTAAGAACTTCGTACAATTGCTGGGAGATTCTCTCGACGTTATACGGGCTAACTTTATTCAAAAGGGCCATCAGAGCTCGACTCTGATTGGGAGTCAGTTCTGATTTACTCTTGACTGTCTTGCTCTTTTTATCCAGATTAGTCGGGTGGTAGTTCATTCTCAAATTCTGCAGCTGCATCTCGTCACTCATCATCAACAGTGGAGCACCGGAGTTCGGTGGCGAAGAACCAGCGCTAGCACTTCCTCCAGAAGTCATCGACATGCAACTTTCAGATCGAGTACGAGATCGTGAGCTCAGACTATTGCTCATTATATTCTTTCTCTGAAGTTTCTTCGGAGGAGGTTCTTCGTTTCGACGCGACGCTCCATTGGTAATCGACGGTGACTGTGAAACCGGAAGTGACACCGCAGGTGATGGTGGTCGAATGGTTTGCTCAACGCTTGGCCTATGCGCTTGACGCTCACTCTGAGTTCTCTCTCGGGTCTGAGAGCTCTGCCTATCATGTGGAGTTATTTGAACCGATGGTGACCACCACTTGTTATGAGGAGACCATCCGTTTCCACGCATCTCCACCAGATCAAGAATCATGAACTGAATCCTCTTCGAAATCATCTGAGGTGTTTCATTTTGACGCGTGACCAATTTTTCAAAGATTTCTTCCACCCAACTCTTCTTTACTTCTTCCAGTTTCTGGCCGGCAAAAGTCATCAAGATGCATAGACATTCTACGTTTTCATCCACATCCGACGGATTGCTCGCAATCAGTAAATCTCTCACACGTTCATACAAAAATTTTGATGTGCACGCTTTCTCTCCATACAACTCAGCTATGAACCGATGCAGGGTGACTTTCTTCCTGCGAGTTGCATCCACTCTTTGAGTGCACCTGGCAAATAGGGCTAGCTCCTTGTCTGTCGTCAACTTCGACAGCTCATGATGCAATTGCGAATTAACAAGTTGACGAATTTTAGCAGACATCTCTGGCGATTTTCGTGTCACAACGTACCCCATCAAACCAGCGTAAATGTGCATGTAGATAGTATCATCCAGGGCCTTAGCAATCACCAATTGCAGAACTTCTCCAACTTGATCCATACCCAGACGTGGCCCTTCATTTTCTTCGTCGTCTCCACTGGGCATTAAGTTTAACCACCGTTTTCGCAGACGATGGTAATTCACTGAGCTTACTTTGTTTAGAACCGACCTCACCTGCAAGCATAAAAAACATCGATAAATTAATAAACTTTCAATTTTCTTCACTTATTTAGCCAAGGGGAGTTGTGAGACAACCAGCATATTCTTTGTTATGTTTTGCAAAATTTTAAGACAAATACAACAACATGGTGATAATATTTTCTCTAAAAGCTGATAATATGTGCATTGATGGAACAAAATAGACACAATAGTTGGCAATAGGCAGCAGGTGAACTCTGCAAGAAGGGTTCCCACATTTTAATAGTTCACAATGGAAAATTAAGGAAACAATTAGCGTGAGAACTATGAAGTAATAAAACTACTTTTCAGATTCTGAAGGTGAACAGTGAACAGGAACACTGACTGAAGTGTGTGGAACACGAATGAAATAGAGAATATTATAAGTTAATCCTGTGATGAACACCAAATCTTGTACACAGAGACTCAAAGCACGCATTAATTACTACACTACAGCTTAGTTTGTAAACAATAAGATTTTTGTCAGAGGCAGATTAACTATCATCGTGACACAATAATATTATCATGCACAATACAAAAAGCGTGGCAGAGGTTATCTTTAGATCTTACCTTGCGTAAAAGAACATCTCGCTCGTTTTTGACTGGAAACAATTTATTCGGACGCATTTCAGCATTCTCATCATCTTCGCTTAAGTTTTGCATGCTACAACAAACAAAAATCAATTATTAATATATTAATGAATTTACATATTTAAACTTGTTGACTGCAGTCCACGTCGAGAGATACTTTGTCTAGTAACACAAAATGAAGACTAAAGCGACCAAGTGAAATGGGCCAACTAGGCCAACCCCCAACCTCTATTACCTAATCATGTCATGTGCATATGAGTTAAAAATCCATCGATTATTATTATTGATTTTAGTTAGCAGTTTATAACTTGTCATTTGTCAAGTTCACTGCGACCTTCATATCGATTTATTTCTTGAATGAAACGAATAGAAGTTTTTTTAGCCTTTTCCTGATTTATCTCTATTCATTTTCATCTTGCAGAATTTAGTTTCTCCTACACTACGGGTCAATCTCAGGGCATGGCTAGCAGCTACTGCTTATTGAATAATTAAATTTTGTTGATTACTTGATGGCACGGTCAAACTAGTAAGTTCAATAATAATTTAAATACTTTCGCTGGTCATTTCTGACAGTGTTTAATTTCAGGAAGGGCTAACGAAAATCCGAAGTGCAATTAGCATACGAAAGCCCAGTGATTATTTGTTAGTTTGACATTGACAAAGCCCAAGTTTGATGTTTACTTTAATACACATTAAGCTGGATCGGACGACTGGTTAAATCCCCACAGGCTCGTCAAAAACTATTTGCTCCAATAACTCAACTAAACTAAGTCCTACTATCTTGGTACAAATTCATTTATTCATCATCATCACATTCGTCAAAAAAAAAGTACGCAGACAGCGCAATGATACATTAGTTACATTTAGTAATATCGCATATTACACTGCATTAAAGGACTTAAGTTTATCTCGACAGTGTCATTAGGTAATCTATCATAGGTAACCCGATAAAAACTGTTTGTTCGTATAATTTCAAGCACCTTTATATCAAGTATGAAGTTTGTTTTCTAACATTTTGCAAAAGCTTACTCAGTGCTTGGTAGCCTTTGACAGGAAAATGGATAAGGGAACAGATGAAAACTTTAGAATATAGTTTACTTACTTTAACGATCTTTTAGGCTGAGTTTCTTCATCATCTTCATCCCCTTCCACATGTTTATTTTGATAATTCTGCCCTTTTTGTACTTCTTGTGCTGCTTGCACTCGTCTAATGTCTTGTCCGTTTCTAGTCATCTTCATGGGCTGCGTCCGAGGAACATTTACGTTTCCGCCATTCATGTTCGATCCATTTACATTGTTCTTAGAACACCCTTTGTCTTCCCTTCTGGTGGCAGCATTGGTAGCCACCCCACTTCTGTTCGCCGTAGCATCATTTTTCCGAACGGTCGAACTATTATTAGCATCATATTGGAAGGGTGAACGTTCTTCGCGTCTCTCTCGAGATGATCTGGTTGTTGTTGTTGCTACTCTTGATGGTCCTGTGACTCCTCTCATCATCATCGTCCTATCCTTTCTACCGTAACTCTCCGATTGTGGTGGTGGTGTCAACGAAGATGATGTTGTTGCTGATCTCTGCGAAGAATTCATTGCAAAATTAGAGCGACTGGTAGAAGGACCGTCGTTATCAAAGGTGGTGGTTGAGTTGGAGGTCGATGTAGTAGATCTGATCTGATGCGACGACGACGACGACGAAGATGATACAGCAAGCCCTCCCGTCTTCCTCATATCATGGATGTTGTTTCTGTTCATTTTCGATTTCCTAATATTCTTCTTTAGTATACGTGATGATAAGTTGTTTGTTAAGTCTCTGCTGAAAGGTTATCTTCTTTAATGATGTTGGTGTCAATTTCTTGATCTGTAAGTTGTTGTTTTGATTCTACTTGGGCACAGACGATCAAATCAGTCCCAGAGAATTTGCCAACCATTGACGTTATTTTCTCATCGATTTTGATTTAGTGATGTTCACACACAGGGTCCTTCGGCCCTGTGAGGTCTATCACTAAGAGAGTACAGCTGCGGTGGTGGTGTGCTACGACCAGATAACCTCCCGAAGAGGATCACGCGACGATTTTTAGGAAACGATCTTCGAAGACGTAGTGGGGCGGAGGAGGAGGAGGGGGCCCTTCCGCGGCCAAAACGGCGACTCCACCCGTTGGCCCGGCAGTTGTTCCAGGAGTGCCAGAATGTCGAGGAAGATCGACGACGAAGGACTAGTCCGTCGAAGAAGGGGTCGACAAGGCAAGGTGAGGTCAGCCCTAGAAACAGATCCACTCGCACTCAATTTCACATCTCAACTGAAGACCAAAGCGAACAACATTCAATACAAACACAGCACAACAACCTTCCTTTATCCTTCACACAAGAGACGACCCATACTAAAGTGCAAGTAGACTCTTCTCGACAAAAAGGGGAGGACCTTCAACGCCTCTCGTTGCCCATGTCAGCACAGCCCACCGCCATACCAACAACATCTCCTCATCTCTCTAATAACCCTTTTTCCTTCACACAACTACGCAGCAAACTCATCTCTCCACTTCTTCCACTGCTATAAAATTACACCAATTCACCCACACATATATTGTATATAGGTTGTAGTTAACTCCGACATCACTTCCCTGCTCCTCTATTCCTCACAATCTGTTACACATTGTAGCTCGATTAAAATGCAATATGCAACTAGATCCTAGACGCTACATAGCTCCTTTCAAAATCAAATCATGTAAATAAAGGATGAATCGAGGTCTTCTAACATGTCGAAACGATGCCTAGTGGAACCCTGGAAGTTTGGAACTAATTTACAATGCAGTAGTTGTAGTTCTAAGATAGGTTCATATAACGTATCATCATTACTAATCAAATAAAATTGAGTGCAGAAAAAAATATATGATGTATGTCAAGTCGAAGAAGACTTTAGTAGAAGACATTCAAGATGCCAAAATGTATTAGACAATAACTTGATATGGGGCCACGATACGAAGCCGACTCCCTAGCGAGTAGCGAGTTACATCTTTCATTTTAAAGGGCCCGATAAAACACAATATATACACAATATGAGGTCGATTCTCCCCAGTACGTGTGAGACTGACGATATTTGCCATTTGCCAAAGGATCTGAAAGGATGGATAACGCATGCCGTTGCTCACGTAGCCCTTTTGTGCGTATGTTCATGCGTACCATAAGAAAGAATTTTGTTATTGTTACCTGAGCGTTAATCATTAAGACTGACTGACTGACATTTCATCCCTTCTATATTTATATTTGCCTCACACTACTCTCTGCCACTTTTATTGATGAACAACCTTACTTTTACTTTTGACTTGAACAGGGCAACGACTCCTTAATTGTTTGCTACAATGTAAATCCTTGGGGTGTGTGTAAATTGGGAATAGGAATAGTTAAGTTTACTATTTACACACAGTACACACACTCTTTTACTTATTGAGCTGCACAGCAGTTTAGCTACATGATTAAGCAACTGTAAAATGCATCAATCTCATATCTAGGTTCTCGCTTCCTTGCAAATTATTCTGCTGCAAACTGCAAATGTTACCCCACCTAAGTAATTGCATACCATCTTAAATCGATTAAACTTTTTTACATTTCCTTCGAGCTATGATCACACACCGTTACAAACTTTTATCTCCATTTAGCACAAACAACAAAATAAAAATAATTTTAAACAAACTTACTTAATGAACACAGGCCAACTTGGTCTTTTGTGAGGCTTCCATCAATCCTTATTGATTGTAAATGAAAGTCACAAAAGAGCGTCGAGACGAGTTAACTAACTGTCATAGACAACACAGAACTCCACCGAGGTCTCTTCCACAAAATAATACTTGACCAGTATTGAAATTCAGTCCTGAGTTTCCTGTTCAAAACGAACCACTCGTCTTCTAAAGAATCGCGAATTGAAGAAGTCCAACAATATTCGTCACATCGCGATGTATAATATCGAACTGGCGAATTTGTCAATTACAAACAAATTACGCCAAGTATGTCTGAAGCTAAACAACAGCACACAGCTACAGCAGGTTATTCTCCGCACTTAAAACTGATGCTTTGTTCTCGTCAAATTCCATTGACACAGCTTACTAGCTTCCAACTTTTATCCTTCTGCAAGAAAGAAAGATAGCAACTTAAGTAAAATGTACAATACATCACCCCTACTTAAGTAATTATATGCCACTTTTCACACAAAGTGACCTTCAGCGTGCCTTACCTGACACACACACACCATGCAGCAACAACGTAGTTTAGCTTACTTGGAACTAAAGTCGCTGGAAATTCGCACACAAGCTACGTTATCTGAGGTCAGATAACTCCAACACTGAATCTTCCCATACACTCAACCAGTTCGGATGTCGCAGGTCGCAGGTTTCTAAAAACCCCGAAATTCGGGTTTTTAGCCGAAAAATAAAACGTCCACACCACACTCCACGTCAAGGTTTAGCTCACAGCTCACACTCAAATACAATGCAATACTGATCTACGGTTACAGGATTACACTATGGCACATGGACATGTTTGCAAACAACGACGGAGAAAAACGACAGAGACTAAATGCTGTCATTCCTCCAGAAGGTTCTGAATTTTTGTCTCCCGCTAAATTCAAAATTATTCCAGGCAAGGGAGCTTTCTGATTATTCATTGGAAACTCGACAGCGTGAATTGTCTTCATTGTTGTACTTTGTCGAATTTACTTGAAATTGTCGAAGAAATGGCAGCCCAGTTTTTAACACGAATCGGGCAGTTGGGTGTTGGTGTGGCCGTTGTTGGGGGTGTTGTCAATTCCGCTCTGTATAATGGTAAGAATATCTTTTATGGATACCGGTGTTGCATCATCACGTGTATTGAGGCTTTGGGGGGTGGTGCCTGCTAGTAAATCAAAATCTTTTAAATTACAAGTTATATAATGTTAAATGTCTTGTAATTTCAGTTGATGGAGGACATAGAGCGGTTATTTTCGACAGATTCACAGGAGTGAAGAATGATGTTGTGGGAGAGGGAACGCATTTCTACGTGCCATGGGTGCAGCGTCCTATAATGTTCGACATTCGTTCGAGACCAAGGAACGTACCTTCGATCACTGGATCTAAGGATTTGCAGAATGTCAACATAACCCTTCGACTCCTTTTCAGACCCGTTCCCGATGAACTTCCAAACATTTACAAGACTTTGGGCATTGATTATGACGAAAGAGTCTTACCTTCCATCACTAACGAAGTTTTGAAAGCCACAGTTGCTCAGTTTGATGCGGGAGAGTTGATTACTCAGCGAGATATCGTGTCCCGCAAAGTTAGCGAAGCCTTGACTGAACGTGCTGGACAGTTTGGAATCGTTCTTGATGACATTTCAATTGTAAGCTGAAGCTATGTTCCAAATTAGTACTAGTTATTTTGCATTGCAATCTTCAACCAACCCTTGTCTAATTGTTGTAGACGCACTTAACATTCGGCAAAGAATTCACTCAAGCTGTTGAGCTCAAACAAGTCGCCCAACAAGATGCAGAGAGGGCTAGGTTCCTGGTCGAAAAGGCTGAACAGCAAAAGAAAGCTGCTGTCATTTCTGCTGAGGGAGACTCTCAGGTACTATTTCCTTTCTTTCTTAGGATTTTGATTTTTACTCAGTTCATTAATGCATTTGATTGCAATTCTATTACCGACTTTTAGGCAGCTATCATGTTGGCTTCTGCTTTCAAGAATGCTGGTGAAGGTTTGGTGGAGCTGAGAAGAATTGAAGCTGCAGAAGATATCGCGTACCAACTCTCCAAGTCTAGAAATGTTACGTATCTCCCCACGGGTCAAAGTACATTAGTTAATCTGCCAGCTAGCCAGAACGCTTAAGTGAAAGAATGGTGTGTCATTTATACATTTAGGTGTCAATCATTTCAAATCCACACTTTATAGAAACGTTGAAAAATAATTTACATTTCATGCTGTTGAAGATATGTTTGTAATAGCATGAACTAGTTCAATTATGTGGCGAATAAAGCAATTAGTCATATATAGCCAATATATTACAATCAATATTGTTTGTTTGGACATTAATATCGGGACCACATCTCATCATTATGACACTTTTGTCCTCACTGACTTTATTCTATCCAAGTGAGTAAAGTCTGAAGAACCTTGGAATTCATTTAGTGCATGATCTTCATAGTAACATGAGGGATGATTTCGGCTGAGCCCTTGATATTAGAGCACTGCCAAATCTAATTGATTTTATTTTACTTAAAAAATGTTTTAGAAATTTAATCAGGACATTCATATCAAAATTCTAGTGCGTAAAAAAGTAAAAGCATGCCACAAAATTCAGATGCAACTAACGATGGGACTCCACCATTTACAGGAGAAGAATCTCAGGAATCGTCTGGGGTCCCCAATCCGAACGAAACTTTTAATATTGCACCACAAGACGGAACCTTTGACGTAGTACCTGTTGACAGACCACAAGACGGAACTTTCGACGTAGTACCTGTTGACAGACCACAAGACGGAACTTTCGACGTAGTACCTCTTGATGCAGCATCTCCAATACATGCTAATCCACCACCCGATGCAAATACAACTCAGACAGTGTCACCTAAACTAAAAAGATGTAAAAGGCGTCCGAAACCGAATGCCGGTCAAGAGCAACAACCAGTCAATTGGGATCGAAACACGTCCACACCCAACAGACCTTACAATGACCAAATGCAATCATACGACAATCAGGCTTCATTTATTATCAGTGGTCAAGGAGGAGTACGACCCGAGGAAAGACAAGCCATGCCCTTTGACAACACTTTTAACTCTCCCGGAGCAAATCAAACTTATGTCCAATCCCCTGCACCGAATTATCAAACGACTATGTCATCCGGCGGTTGGTCTGGTCAGTTATTGCAATAGTTGTGCTAATATGGTTGATCATGTTTCGCTAAATTCCAAATACCTTTATTACCTTTCTGCATCTACAGAAATGGATGAGTACATGCAACAAAACCATCCAGGTGAGATGTCAAGCTACGTTCAACAACGGGAATATTTTAAGAGCAGACCAGGGGCCCTTGGTGGATCAGTGCCGAATCCGAATGGTCCACAAAATAATGTAGGACCCCAGCCACAGACTAATCCCGGATTTGCAACTCCAGATAGAAACTCATCCGTTGCAACTTCGTCGTTCGCTTCTGGATCTGGATACTACCAACCAGCTAATTCCATTGACGTCGAAAACTTAGGACATGGCCATGGTGCTCAGCCACAGGGATTTAACGCACCTTTGTTACCTGAACATGGTCAACCAGGGTACCAAAACTATGGACCTCAAGGAGGTGGAGGTCCTCCGCCATCAAGCGTCGGTGGGTTGCCATCGCCATCATCCCCTCAGAATACATCGTCCAGCGGATACACTCCCAATTCGCAGTACTACTCCTCCCCTCAGTCAATCTACTCTCAGGAAGCTTCGGGTGTAGGACTGGACAGCACTTTTAACAAGACATCTTCTTCTGGGTCAACTCGCAACCCTGATGTCTACCGTGGTTCACCCGGAGAACAAATGGACATTCGACCGATTCAACCAGGATCGGGCAACAATTCATGCGGAAATCCTTCAAGTGGGGCTGTTCCTCTTGACAGTCTTCCTCCAATGGCCCCAGTTGCAGGAAATCAGAAGTCCCCTTACCCGTACATCAGCAGTTTCAATGGCATGGATGCTTACCCAGATCCTATTATTGATAAACGTCTGAACAAATCCGACCCAGGAGCTAGAATGCCCGTCTCCCCAGGTAGTCCAAACGACACCAACGGTTCTTTCAACTCTACTGGGTCCACAATGTCCCAAGATGGGAGTCAGCCTCCAACACCTGAACAACGGCAGTTATACATGACTTCTTTCAACGGGAGAGATGCCCGTGCATATCCTAACCAACGCTTCAATCAGACTGACCCTGGAATTCCCATGTCGAACTTCCAGACGGGACCAAATCAATCTAACGCGTCTTCTGTACCCGAGAGTTCAGTTGGGACTGCAAATATGGCCTTCAACGCTACTGGGTCCATGATATCCCAAGATGGAAGTCAACCTCCAACACCTGAACAACGGCAGTTATACATGACTTCTTTCAACGGGAGAGATGCGCCCCGATATCCTGACGAACGGTTCAACCGCTCCGAAGGTGCTGCCCCACTTCAGTTCATCCCTGCTGAAGGAAATGAGACAATGAATTTATCGTCGGATGGTTCATCTAGAAACACAACTCCTACAAGACCTGATACTGGATACCAGCAGCAGCAACAAAACGGACCCCTTCAAAATGGACAGACATGCCAAAGAAGCAGCCCGAAAGCTAATCCACCTCACAGACAACCGGTGGGACTTTGGGAACGCGATAGTTCAACTCCCAACAGACCTTACCAAGACCAAAACAGCTACTATGATAATGACCCATCATTCATGATAAGCGGTCAGGGAGGACTGCACCGTGATGAAAGGGTACCAGTCATGCTGGGCCAAACATTCAATAGCACCAATCCTGGAGCTGGACAGACGTACGTTCAATCCCCAGAACCCAATTATCGAACTGTGTCATCAGCAGGCTGGAGTGGTAAGCGCAGTACTGCAGTTGGTATTTAGTTAAAGATTGCTACTATTGAACCAGCAACTTTAATCACCTCTACCTATGTCTCATAGAAATGGATGACTACATGAAAGCAAACCACCCACGGGACTTTTCTCACTACGAAAAGAACAGGGACTATATCAAAACCCAGCCTGGTATTTTTGGAGGTCGCGTTCCAAATCCGAATGTTCCACCGCCCTCTCCTGCTGATCAAACTCAAGGGTCTGCAGAAAACAGTGGTTCATTGAATTTCACCCCCAATGACAGCGGTGCAAGAAGTTTCCAAGGACCAAATGCCACGTTTCCTCTGAGACCTCAAGCTCAAGGTCAGCAAGGTCTGATGTCACAGTCAGTGCCCAATCCTCCTCAACAAGGCTTCAACTTTACCCCAAATTCACATGGAGCAGCGTGCAATGTATCCGGCGCATCGGGTCTGTCATTTCCAACAATTGACTTGTCTGCGGAGCTTGAGCGTTTGAAAAACAAGTACCCAGGCTCGCCTAGAGATTATGTGTTCAATGGTCGTACGCCTGAAGCACTAGCAGAGCTGCGAGCAATGAATCGGGGTCAAAATTCGTCACAGCCTGGGTACGCAGTGACTTATCCATCATCATCCAGAGGCTCCACAGGAAGTCAAGATCCGAATAGTTCTCTTAAAATGGTGCCATACGATGGATCCTCTGGTGGAGGTGGAAATAGACAAGGTCCACACACTTCAAACATGATGGCCTTCAACACAGCCAGTCCTGATGGAGCTTATCAACTGAAAGTTGTTTGTATGTGGAATCGGAAGTAACGCTACGCTATAGTGTAAACCTTCTACCTGCTTACATCGAAGTCACAAATACAGAGAATGCTAGAAGTAATAATTACAAAGATTTTATGAAGTTTGACTAATTCCATTTCCTGAGCACCGATGACGTACGACATTTAATGCAAAATTAGAGTTATATACTTCACACGAATCCGTGACATTTTTGAATGTCTCATGCTCTTCATATTGCGTGAGCAAATATCAATCACTATCACGAATATAAAATACAAAAGAACTCAATGATATCTTCTGAAAGTCAACATAATCATAGCCATATTTTTAGAGAGCGATTATATTCACAATTCATTTGTAAATATACGTTTGCAAATGAAATCACTTAACCAATTAGTTCATTTACAAACCTAATTAAGTTTCAAAGTCTTCTGCGTGAACCTTGAAAATGGAGACATTTACACGAATTTGGAACTGGAAATACAGCTTCCTGTTTCTTGCAGGACTTTTTGTAACAAAAGTAAAATTCGGGATTTGAAATCTGATATATTCACTTGCAGCAGTTCCAACATTTATTATACTAATCTATTTTGCAGGTCCTCAGTAACACTGGGGTGGATTTTGAACCATGCAAGAAAAATGATCACCTCACAGACATCGGATTCACCTGTTGTGCTGGGATGAGATATGACTCTCCAGAGATGTACCGTTCTAAAGAATATGCTACTGCATGCTTCACAAGGCCAGAGAAAGGAAGCATCGTCCAAACCTCCGTAATAGTAACAATATTTTTTAGTTCGCGACATGGTGGTGATCATATCCATCCGTAAAATTATGGTGAAATCTGAAACTCTAAATCTATAGTGGGCAGCCTTCAAATGCTTGATTGACAAGGCAATGGGAAGTTTCGATCCGACCAAGATGCCATCGATTCTTGCGAAAAATCTTCCTACAAGTATCCAGACAGCAATAGAGGAAATTTTTAAAGCTCAAATGGCAAAAGATGGGCCATACACAGGTTAGTAGCAATGATGATGTTATCGAATATCTGCTAACCGCAGTTTCCGTTTTATTTACTTAGTTGAATATTCCAGGAAATTCTCAGCTGCAAGGGTTTGAAAATTATGCCAACGCATGGAACGCGTACTACAGTGCGGAAAGCAAGGTGATATATTTCTTAATCAACCAAATGATATTAAATTATTTTATTCATTATGTAATCATTTAATTGCGTAGGCTTGTGTAAATGCGGGAACCAAGAAGCACATTGACGTGGTATTTTAAGATGCTTAATTACAGCATTCTCGTAAAATAGTTTTTATATTAGTACTTGTTAAGTATTTTTCTCATCTTTTGAAACAGAATAATGACAACCATTGCTACAGCTGGATCGAACAAACTACCCGTCGCGGAGATTGTTGCCGGATGGTTCCCGTACCTTTCGAACTGTACCCTGATCCTCTAGTTCTCCAGTACTTTGCTTTAAAAAACTACACAGCCGTTCACCTCTTGGGCATGGTGGGAGAATATAATTGGTACAACGCATCCGTCGTCCAGTTTAGTGATAACGTAGCCAATGTAAGCTGAACTTGAACTACTTTAGAATTTAGTGGAAGAATGATCTTAACTTGCTTTCTGCCTCAGTGCCGTCGAATGGCTCTATCCATCCTTCAAAACAAGACAACCTTAAAGAAATTAAAGGAGGATATCTTCGCTCAAATTCCTCCCAATTACACAGAAATAACTGAGAGCATAATTCCTCCTTTCATGTCCCAGGAAGTTTCAGAAAAAATCAAAGCTTTCATGTACAATGACACTGAAATACTTCGGGAGTATGGGACCAGGAATATGATGGATAAAAAGACTTCCATACATCAGTTCATTTATGCCGATGGTTCGAAACAAACCTTGACAATTTGTATGATCTAAATTTATTCATTTATTTGAACAGACTGGATTGGCAGTACGTACGATCGAAATGCAACAAGATATCTTTTCTGGCACTGTCATTCTAACTTTCTCCTAAGCAGCCGATACAAGGCCGTCGATATCAGTCCCGTAAGCTTATCTAGTACAACCACCAATCTATTATTTAACCAATTACATCCTATAATACACTTTATCATTGACTTCCTCGTTCCAGTATTGTTTGATGAAATAACTACAGTGCAGGCGTTTTTAGAGAATGGCCGACTTCTTGAATATTGTATTTGGAGCTCACAACATCTATAAATTACGCATAAGTCTACATTATCTGATCTAATATACGTAACAATAAGTTAATTCTCACTCTCGCTGCAAGTATATACGACATCGTTCTATTATTGTACACTGCGAACTATGGACAACTTCAGAAAATTAACTTCAAGCTTTATCTTTGAATGCTACAGAACTTCACTTCGATTTTAATCTTCGCTTGAAGTTTGATTTTCCACCGGATACGTTACTTGTGAAGATTGATGAGGTCTTTTAATTTCTCAACATTCGGTCCAGAGAATTCCTCTACTTTGTCTCCATTCTTGAAGAAGACGAATGTAGGCATACACGAGATTCCATATTGAGCTGCGAGATCTTCGTTTTCTTCCATATCTATCTTCATGAACTTGACATCGTCCATCTGTCCAGCCATCTCCTCCAGTTTTGGAGCCACCATTCTACACGGACCGCACCTGCACTTCGAACAGTTACAGTTACACAGCGCACAATTTATTATATTTAACCTGAATACGCTCATTAGATGACATACCAAGAAGCATAAAAATCAGCTACAAGCAATTTGGACCCAACTGCCTGCAATTGGTTTTCAAACTGTTCCTTGTTGTGAATACCTTTCACGAGACCCGAGTCGTCCTCAGATTTTCGACTGTTTGTCTGACGACCACCACTACCTGTCGAACCTTCTTCGGCTTTCTTTTTTCCACAGCAGCCTCCCATTTTATTATTACCCGGAATTATTTATAAACACGAATAATTTTGACGGTTATGGATGATTCATGGTAATGCTAGTCTACTAACCATTTAAAGGTTGAACAAACATTGCTGGGGACTTCAGAGGTCGTCATAGTCAACGATTATTCATTCAGCATGTACATTCATGCATTTTGGTTATAATATGCATTGTAGTACTCTGAAGTTCGCTGCATCCTGAGTTTCTAGCGGTGCAACTGACAGAAATATTATGCAAGGTCGGTCAAAGGCGAAAGGTATGGACCAGCCTTGCCTTGGTGTTATCCACGACGAAAACTTCATTGCAAATTATTCACGTCCAGCATTGATCATTTCATTATTGTACCACTGACATAGTCGAGCTTGATTATACTATCTCATCTGAATTATATCTGAGGAAGACATAATTTGAAATACTAATCAAACAAGACTAAAAGATT
>JAQGAD010001521.1:0-18825 GCA_034696625.1 Isotomurus palustris | reverse complement strand
GCAAATGAGAAAGCATTGTGCATGAAGTTTGTGTGAAAGCGTCATTGTTACAGTCACTCATTTGTCTTACTGCCGAAAGGCAAGTGAAGTAACCGAAGCTCATTGGCAGGGTGGAAGATAAAGAGCGAAAAAGATCTCATTTAAAGACACATTAACTTAGCGATTAGTTGTAAGTAATTGTCAGCAAGGGACTCAGGCGAGATTGCGAGAGTTCTAGTGTAAAAAGAATGAAATTTCCCATGAAGCAAATGACGGAGAAGGGCTACTGGTGGGAGAGATTTTGCATAAGCAATTTCACGAGTCAACCCTTTGCTTGGAAGAAAAAGTCCTCTGAGACCGATTGGGGGAAATGAGAGACCGGGTCAAATGGGCGATTAAGAATACAAAAGAAGGATGAAGTGAGCAAGGCCCTGTCATCCAACTCCCTGTCTCCAAGATTAACATCCACCAGTCACCCTTCTGATTGGCTCATTTCTCCCTCTGATTCACCAATTTGTCACACTCGAAGATTCCATTAAATTATAACAAATTCTTCCCATCCCCGTCCACCAGTCAGACACATTTAAGATACGAACTAAACATTCTCATTATTGCTAAACTAGGAATCAGTTTTGGTCTCAATCCTGTCATCCCTTTCATCTAAAGGGAATTGGTTGTAACATTATGATTGCGTGTGTGTGTCTATCTTTCGTTCTCTTTCTCTTTTCCCCTTTACAAAAACACAAAAACATTAAATAAGAGGATTTCACAAGTCCCTTACTCGCTAATAACTCTAAATCTCTGCTGCAAAAGAAACATCGCCAGCGTGAGTCAGAAACAATCCACGAATTGAAGTAAAAATAATATTAAATTGGTTATTAAACTTTTATGAATGTGAGGATTGAATAAAGAGAGAGAGAGAGAAGGTGTGTGTTGTCAGTACGGAGCATAATGATGTGGAAGGAGGTTCGATTACTACTTTGTGTGTGTGATGAAAATGAGGATGCACTTACAACGAGGTAGGAAAGTTGAAGGGATATTTACGAGTTAAAAATTCTTGTGCTTCTTTTTAAGCAAGTCTTTTTGATGACAATAATAATAATTCATATGGGAGGCAATAAACATAACAATGGGGATGTGGAAGGCTCTTACAGCCAACAGAGTTAGCGAGCTTAGTAACCCATGTGGGAAGTTAATGTCGTCACTTGTCTCCGTTTGGTCACAAAAATTTACGAGTCACCCTGCAGTGCTTCAGATGCTACTTGTAACCAAATTTGTGCCGGTTTATCCACGGCCAGTTAGTTAGTAAACTAGACAAGAAAATGCAGCTCTACGGTGCAACCTTCTTTGGACATTTTCTGTGAGCACACACACGTACAGTCAGTCACACAGTGTTGCTTTAACTTCTAGTGTGTGTGTATCACAATTACAATAATAGTATTTTCTTCTTCTACTGCCGAGAGGTCTGGTCTTTTGACTCTCGTATCGTCATGAATTGAGTGCCAAATAATACTCTACACACCTTTTATTCATCTCCCCAGAACTTATAAGCCTTATCGGTTTATCTTCTCTTGTTACCTCATCACCTAACATTGCCTTACAATTTATAAATGCACCTGAGAGAGTCCACTTGAGATTTATGAAAAGCTATCTGAATTCTGCATCTCTAATCGTATGAGCAGCACAGTTTGACACTCTTTGCTTCTTCTTATCTAACTCACTTGGACTGCTGGACTGCTGTCTTCTTGGACTTGAACTAGAAAACAACATTTAACGTAAACTGTCAAACTTCTAAAATATCTGTTCTTACCAGTTGTTCCATGGACAACAGACTGTTAATGTCCACTCCTCAGACCACCTCTCATGCACAAACATGAGCATGAAAAAGAAAGTTAATTTCTGGCTTTTTCATCGCTCTAAAGAATACAATACGATATGTTGTATATCGAATGGAACTCGAAAGGAAGGAGAGGTTGGACGGAGGAGGTTCGTTGTGAAGTTGGAATTCATTCGAAGCATTGTTAGTTGACAATGGTAGTACACTGTCCCACAAATATCACCCGTTTGCTGTGACATTTTAGGGTTGTGGTGGTGAGCTGGTGGTCATGAGAGTTATTTTTATGTTGTGTGAATCATGCCATTGCCTTTATTCTTGCAACTCTCCGCTTTATTATTTATGACGGGGTTTGATTTCTTTGCATTTTTGGAAGTCATGCAAGCGAGCAATACTTTCGGAATTGGAAAAAGGCCGTGAGGTTGGAGGTTGGAGTTTTTACAGAATTATTTTATTTAGTCTGTCCGACATTCCAATCCAACCGTGTTGAATAAAGAGCAATGGCTACATACAGTCAAATACTAAAACTGCACTTTTGTACTTACTTGGCACAAACTCAGCAAGGATGAAATTGAAATAATCGCTGACACGAAAATAATTTAGCGAAACCAGCCTCGCAGGTACGACGCTGGAAGTCGTGGTGAGAAATGTGTTTTCGACAGGATTGACAAGTTTCGTGACATTTATCCATCCCACCGTAAGTAAATTTGCTCAAGCAGTCAAATGTTGAACAGCACCACCCATGAGACTTGCAATCAGACTTGTATGAAACCCAGTTTCATTCTTGACCCTTGTTTGGGTGATTTGACTTACTGCATTATTACAACTTCTCTTCATACACTTCGCTGAGTTTTCATTCACCGATTTACATCTCTTGGGGGATCTCACCCAAATAAGGATTCTGTACACTTAATATTCATCATTTCTTTCTACAAGCCGCTCTCTGATCACACAATTATTGCACTTGAATTAGCTATTCATGAATTCATCACGAAATGTCCCAAAATGTGTGGTACTTTATTGGAGGTCTCGTTACTTAATTCTGACCAGATTTACCATGAAGCAATCCCGCAGCATGGAATCACGCTTGGTCACACTAAAGGTCTAATAACATCATTCATCTTTATTGTTAGGATTAGTAACAATGCAAAACTAACAAGTGAAATCGTGTGGTCTGTGCATAAGACCGTTTCACCTAAAAATTCTAATCAGTCACTAGTGACTGCGTAATTGGATACATTTGTAGAATAATTTCCTTCAGTATTGTAAAATAAAAGTGTGTAGCAATAATAAAATGGTATTTGATGACATATTCGAATCACACAAGCAGAGGTAATGACGTGAGAGATTAATCAACGGAAACCTTTTCGTTCAACCAAAATCTCTACTTCAAAACCACATGTAATAATTCTTCCTTGTTTGTCTAGGGTCTCAGCGTAAACTATATTACACACCATTTTTTGCGTGAATGTCTTTTTTACCAATCAAAGTTGAAGTGATGAATAGAAGCGAAATAGATCAATCTAAAATTGTGATGTGAATACAGGGACAAAGGTCAAAGGAGGAAGATGAATGAGGTTGTGCCAGAACTAACTAACTCTCGAAGCCACAGGGAGAAAGTCTTCTATTTACGCGTGTTGTTGTTTGCATCACAATCTCAAGGGGTGTTAAATGAATATTATATGGATGAACTTGGTTCGTATGAAACATCTAGAAGTCCTAATTTTTCACGCGATATAAAGTACAAAGGTTGTCAAGTCAGTTAAGGGTAATGGTGAACAATACAAAGTAATCCATTTTATTACTGAATCGCTCCACACAACATTTACGTAACAAATCCACATCACATTATTACAATAAAGATGATAACGAAGGACGTTAGGGATGCACGTGCAAGGAAACTTCAAATTGGTACTGTGCTAATCAAATTCACTCTGAGAATGACTTGACTTTCATCAACCATAATATTCATATACATTTTTCTCTTGTACGCAGAGTCTGACGAATGATATGTTGAAATAACTCGCTTCTTAAAGATGTAAAACCTGAAAGATGAAGCACATTCAGTTGTAACTCGTAAGTAGATGAAAGGGACTGGTTTCTCCTGAAACCGTTTTGTCCATTGAGAACTCTAATCCTAATTAGCTCGATTGTTCCGAAGGGTCCTTCTGCACTCTTCACGAGTGCCATCATCAACCACACCATCACCCTTAGTTCATAAAGCATGTAGATTGTAGAGAGAGTCAGTCAGTCACCCTGAGGTTTCACGAGGTACCTGCAGGTGCTGACTAGTGTACGCGTTGACTCGTTGAGTGGTGGTAAGGAACCTTTTAAGTACCCTTCTATTTATTATTGTATCTTTGGAAAGAGAGGAATAAGCTGTATATCAGGAGACGAAGTAGAGAATGCTTCTGGTAGACTCAAAAGTCACATTCTTATCTAAATTGTTCACCCCTTGTTAGTTGTATAATTCAACAAATCATCCGTACATACCTCTTGAACAACGTTTACAATGGATTTCCACCCATAAAATGAAATTTGTATGTGATTCTAATGGTGTTAGAGGATGGCTGGGAAGCTAGTTAGCTTAATAGTTTTAGTAAATCTGATTGCAGTCCATCCTGTGTCCCTGCCCAACAGCATCCATCCAACTAAGCTATAGGGATATATGACATATTTTCCAAGACAGATATGGTAGCTGTAAAATACTAATGATAATGTGTGAGTGTATCTCTACACTAGCCGAGCTGTTGCGTTGAGATTTTGAAGATGAGGACACAATAAAGCCAACTTCTGCCTGTTTACACTTTGAGGATCTTTCAGTAGAACACAACTCAACTACTTTATGCTTTTTGCTGTAAGTAGATGCATGGCGAGGTTCCACTCAACAGCATTTATAGCTGACCTACTTGACTTAAATAAAATTTATAAAGGGAATTTTAACACATTAGTGGGGAGAGAGGGGGATTTACTGCACACAACAGGGTGATTTTCGAGAGATTTGAGATTATTTGTGATAGGAGAGATGTAAAGAAGTAGTTAGGGAGGCCTGTAGAGATTTAAGAGTCAAGAGTTGTCATCTGGACGTCCTGCTGCAAGCTGTACAGCATCAGCGTGGTATTATCAGCAGGTTTCAGGTGCAATTTTATGTAGTGATTGCTAAGTGGCAGACTTGCAACTGCTTAAGATAAGGTAGTTAGAAGAGTGGAGTTGTGAGATTCATTATTATTGTTGGAAGACCCGATCTGGTCGAGCTGTTGATGGTAGAAAACGATTAATCAAAAAGCCTTTTAAATAGAAAGAGACTCGCCCTTGTGTAAGACTCTAAAGAATGATTAAGAGAGACTTATAATGGACATAATGCAAAGCTGATGAATTGGTAATTTATAATAGCAGGCTAATTTAATCCACAAGAAGTCTTACAAGTGTGTAATCTCTTCTCATAAGAATACAAGACTTGTCAAATTCATGACAATCACTTTGTATTCATCTGTACACAGAAGAGCATCCACCTCAGAGATTAACTTCCTTCACTTGTCCTCTCATACGCTTAAGTGCTTGTCTTTACACCACTTCAATATATATATAAATATATATACACTCCTCACCACTTGTTCATTTGCCACGCTAAATCTCACCAGATTTACATTCTACTTTAGCAGGATAATATTACTTGTTGTTGTTATCTCTTAACCCGTGTACTACTTCGTAGTTTACATTTTGTACTTTTTAAAAACTCAATGCGCTTTCAGGTGGAGAAGGAGGTGGTACATTCCTTAAGGCTTATTGACAAATCAGCTACTTACCTGGCCTTGGTCAGATAACGAGAAGAAGAATAAAATCACTGAAAGGTTGATGGAAACACAAGTATCTTATTTCAATCAAAATATATTATACTATTACAATATTTTATGCTTTCTCAGCTAATAACAATCGCTAATATACTATTAAGGAATCTTAACAATACTTCAAACATTGGCAATCAAACACGTATTGTACTTCATGGGAAAAGTAAATAGATGCACAGAAAATTCAGTTTACTCTACGGCGTTTTCAAAATAACTGTTAAATTTGAAAACAGATACTTTCACAGAATTCAGAAACCAATGAGAATTCGGAGTCTAATATCAGACTTTCTGCCTCCCGTATCAGAGAAACTTCGATTCTACAATCCACCTTTTATATTGAAGCACACTTTGCAATAAGTATGGCGTCAAAAATTGAGAAATTGAACTAGCTTTCACAAAATAGAACGAGGGCTGTCTTTTTCAATAATCACACAATACTGGAGTCAAACACAAAAGCTTGGAAACATCTTGCCGTATCATGTAAATGGTTTCTTAGTTTAGTGGTTCTGATGACTTTTACGAGAATGACGGAGAATATACGAAGATTGCATTATCATTTCAGAGGTTATTGTTGAAAGGAAAAAAAACAGATGAGCCATGTCAGCTATGGATTTGGTAAGTCATTTCATCTCCACTGAGGATGGAAACATTGGTTTCGCTAACTGACTGGGCTGTCCTGAAAAACTTCACGAACAAAGCCACACGGCCAACAGAGTGAGATTATGAATGGAGAAGAATCTGTTTTGTTTGTGGGTTGGAAAATCATTCAAAGAATGGAACGGTTAATGATAATGTATTGTGTGTGGTGATCCTCGGAATGGGACTCCTGAATATATGGCTTCGTGTTAACACAGCCCCTGAAACACTTTAAATCCCTATGATCGCATTCCTAAGTGAATCTTCCTATTCATCCTCCAGAACATTTCATTATCACGCCAAGTCAACCCCTATGGCCATGTACAATTTACACACACACAAATATTTCCTACCACCGGTCCTATGCACACAGAAAGTGGGTATAATAGCAGATAGAAGGTTTTGATTCACTAACGTAGTGTCCTAATAATAAATACACAAGTTTACTTAATGCCTGGCTCACATATACACACAAAATATCCATGTGTAGATTACCACACGTGACATAAATCGTTGACACTGGACATTTCCACAGTTAAACTGTTAGGCTCGGCCCATTATTAGCTCATAGTCATCGTATAAATGTGTCTGGATGAGTGAGCTGGAAGAAAATACTTAATCCTCTGCTATCTCCGTCTCACTAAATCAAGGCCTTTGTTACGTAAGAAATAGTAATACACGGTAAATAGCATGGGATGAGCATAGGGTCTTCTTCAGGTGGCATAAAAAGGTAACACTCTCCTTAAACCGTCATCCGAGTTTGTTGGATTGTACGAATTAGAATTTTTATCGTGATCTAGTAAGGTTTGCTCTCTGACTTCCTGGCTTCGTGGTATGTGGTGAAGACTGGAGAATGAGCTGATGATGAATACGGGTGTTTAGTGTTTAGCATGTGAAAAGGCTTGAATCATTCATCGGGGAAGATACTTCTCGTAGTCGTACTTTGTGTAGTAGATTGCTTACCTTTTTACACTGGAAGCTCGATGTCACTTTCAGCTATGCAAACAGAAAAAGGGAAACTATCTTTTGATTTTTTTATTCTTGTTTATGACGTGCTATGAAGGTAGGGTTCAGCATGGGCCCTTCTCTTCAATAGGACGAGTAGAAGACAGGGCCATAAATAATGGAATCATCCCGTGGTATAACACAAACTATTAACTTTTCAATACAGCTGAGACCACCACGAACCTCTGGTCCAGATTCAGCTGTAATTTTCACAAGCTCAGAGACAATTCTTAGTCTTTGAACACAATTTAGTAAATGCAATGTCTTAAGATAAGTCTGTTCATTTAAGCGCATTTGGTTGTATTTGAATTAATTTCGAGATTGAAGCGTAAAGTATGGAAATAATTAAAGTGCAAATCTGGAGGACCGTGTTGCAATTGGAGGATTGCGAAACAAAATGGAAAACAATTTTGGGAATGAAGTCATATTGATTTTTATGGTTGCTATTACTAGACCATAGCCTTCCATAAATTAGGAGTTGGGCATAAATAACAAGCAAGTAGGCATTTTCATTCCCACATAATACTTTATTGCCGAGAGGAGGTGAGGGAAGGTAGTGAAATGAATTAGACCACCGGTTCTAGCTTCACCACAGGTATGGATTTTCCTTTCAAAAACTTCACAGGGGGACGTCAACCTTGTTGTGTATGGAATTCTGTTTTAAACAAAAAAGAAACTTTTAAGGTTAACCAAAGTTAAAGCATGGAGAATTCAATGAATTGATGGAGATTGTTGAGAAAGGAGAGAAAGGAGCAGTTCTTGAGTCTCTGTGGGAAGCATTCAATAGTAATGGCAGCAACAGAGCTAACTTCACCTGACTAACCTGATTATGAAGAATGGCAGTTAGGAAATGTGAGGTTAATCAAAGGGCACATGCCTTTCCTTGAACAAATAACTCGGTCCCTCCGTTCCCCTCCTTAGTCTTTCAATCTTTGTGCTCACTTACACCTTCTCAAGAAAAGTTTACAGGACAATATTGACACAAAGAAATGCACAGTTAATTTTTCAAACATGATACTATACGACTTTCAACTTCTTTATTGCGTGACTCTTCAAGAGTTTATTCGAGAGTCCGTGTGCAATTATTCTTTTGGACCCTTTCTTGGATGTCTCATGCTCATTTATTATTATCCTCCTCAATACCCAATACCTTGCTCAGTTGCTCACTACATCAAAAGAAACAAAACTGCCTTTTAGCAAGAAATAAGATGTTTTCCTTGTGAGCAGTGTGAGGTCACGCTGACTCTGAGGTTTAAAGTTTCACAGCGTACGGCATCCAGTTGAAAATAGATTTAAACTCCTTAACAATCTATCAGATTTTTTTGGGACAGCTTTCTTCAATGTTTTTCTGTTTTAATAAACATTTGCTCAGTAGAGTAGATGAGAGCAGTGTAAGAGATTGGTGTAAAAAGTTTGTTTGGGAATGTTGAGTGAAGGCCTTTTAAGTTTTTGCAGGAAATGATGATGTGACTATTTCAATGGTGACTGACTTCGTCAATTTTGTCTGGAGGAACATCTTTCACTTTTGACACTAAAGGGACTTTTTCATCGCGTTCTATATGATGGGAAATCTGTGAGCCCAAGGACCAAGTTGGTTAAAACGGACCTCACATGCAGACCAAGGGTTGGAGGAGAGACAAGGTTTCACGCTTCTTAATAGGATGAAGGGATACACGTCAAACAAACCATTGAAAAAGATTAATGAGTATTTCACTATGCAGTTAGTTAGCAGTAGTAAAGCTGGAAATGTGTTAAATCGCATTAGAGTATTTTCAACCTCCCTGACTTCACATATTTTAATCAGTTGCAAAGTGATAAGCCTTATTAAGAGTTTAAAATCATGTCACACTGTATTATGGAATCACCTCTGGTGTCTGGGACAGCGGAGTTTGTTCCTCCGCACAACTTCCGAATAATCTGAATTATGACTGCACAACGCCAGCTTGTCATAACCTACGGTCTCCTGATCGCAGTTACATATGAGAATGAGATAAATGACTTTAAAAAATACTTCGTTTGTGTATTTGCACCCTTTACACTACACACACACATACAACACACACACAAAGAAAGCTCTATCCTTATGATGGACAGTGTTTTCTATTCGTGCACTGCTGCAATATGTTACGCATACAATTTTCATAAATGGACCATGTCAAGAGCGTGGTGGGCTTAGAAGGTTGGAATAAACAGATGAGAAGTAAGTAGTAGTTTATAGTTTATCCCTGTGGTCGCTTTTTATTCCCAGTTCATTATCAAGTTCTTTAATGTATTGTGTCGAATTCATCCACTGCGTTCGATTTAAATGTTTCCATTTAATTGATTGCTACCAAATCCAGTGTTTCAATCTTTCATTTTCTCAATAAAACTCTCTCTTCTCTGTGGATGTTAGTCACGGAAAATTAAAATCTCACCAGCCCTTGAGGAGGAATGCGATGAGAACTTCAGAGGAAGCAGTTTGCACGGTTTTCTTGTAAAAAATTAGCCTGCAAGTGTATCATGTGATATTGGCGTTATAAGTTCAGGACCAATTATGTAAGATTTGCCAATCTTGGCATATATAGATATTAAGTGTAATCATACAGCGTATCATCCACTCCGCGTTGTGATACCACCAAATTCATTCACAGTTTTTTGTCTTAAATTCTCTCATCATATAGATTGAATCAAATGATTAAACTGACTTTGGATCCTCCAGAAACATGTTAGATGATTGCGTGACTTCTTGACTAATTATAGTTAAGCAAGAAAATGATGTTGCTTGTTGCTTCCTTCGTAGCCTGCATATTATCAGATGGTCCATTATTCTCATGTATGTGTCAGAATACTTAGAATTCCTAATAACAAAAGTTTGGTTTGGTGTGGCTCAGCTTGACTGACTACAAGGGATGTTTCATGTTACAAAGTTACTCAAACCAGATTTCGATTAAACGATTTATGTTGGTGGAACTTTTGCCCTAAACGAATATCATCAACTTCATCAATTTTGCAATTACTGTTGGTGATGATGAGATTTTAGATTGTGGAAAAATCATCGAATATAAAGATGTTCATGTTGTTAAAAGCTTTCAGCAAAAACAAAACATACTTGTAACGCCGTACTCGTTGATGCGCTTTGCTGGTGTAAATCGAAAATAGTTTCACTATTTCTCATCATCTACTTGGATGTTTAATGTTTGACTAGTAATGTTTTTCCTCGGAGGTCAGAAAACTGCTGCTTGTGTTTGGCTTCTACGTTTAAGTTGGCTGTTTGGCAGCAGTTGAAGTGTAACTTCGAGCAATTAATTTAATTGCATTGCAACTCCCCTGTTATTAGCCTCATTACAGAGTTACAAAAGTCCTCCATTTAACACTATTAGTAGTTGGCTAGTTGGCGATTAATTCTTTGACACAGACAAACTGTTGATATCATTGAGAGAAACATTTTACAATATGCTCCCTTTACGTTTCACGTTTGTAGGTCAAATCTGTAATAATGATCATTTGTAAGTAGTAAATTGTAAATTTGAGTGACGACAGTTAAGAAATGAGCCTGGCTAACAAGATCCTTTTATCATAATTGATGAGTTGTTGTTGAGACACCTTAGAATTTGTTTAAATTACAGATAATAAAACCTTTTAGTCTAGCTTGAGTTGTTTATTCGAATATTGGAAACCAATTCAAGTTTATGCTGCCTGTAAGACATCCACAGTTGGGCTGAGGTGTATGAAAATAAATAATAAACGCTGAAGGTCACAACCAACACAATAACTATTGGTTAGCTTTCTGGGTAAGCAAGCTGGTTAAGCAGAAGGCTGAAGAGGTGTAATAAACGTAATAAAATTGTTTATTAGCCAACTAACTAACTGTTGGCATGTCACATGAAAATAAAAGATCATTTGAATAATAACTCCACTTATGGTAAAAAGGTTCTCTATTACTCTTTTGCTAATCTGGTATTTATGAGGAAGCAGAGAGAAATGAAGTTCACTGTGTTCGCTAGTTTATTAGACTTCTCTACTCCATCAATAATTCACGAGGTGCACAAAACGCAGTAGCTGGTCAGGCATTTTTTACATAAGCTGTGTAATGAAAAGAATTTTTGAATCACCAGTTAATTAATTTCTTTCATTGTATAGTTGAATGGGAAAGAAGATCTTGAGAAGTGTAATTAATGGATTTTTCCCTTCAGCAAATTCAAATGAGTGATCAATATAATGAAATGTTCAAACTGTTAATTAAAAAGATGGATTCATGTCCGTAGGTAGTTTGGACGAGTGATAATATAAGTATAACTGAATTATTGTGCAGAAGAAGGGAAGTTGGTAGCAAGCTGGTGGTCAGCAGGAATGTTCTAATTTTTACACAAAAATAATTTGAATACATTGAGAAGCAGAAAACTGCATGATATCAAACATAATTAAACATTTCAAAAGCTGTGTTTTGTACTTGCTACTTGAGTTGACCATCTTCTTTTGAAAATACATAATTTAATGAAAAGTGTAAGCATCTGTGACTCAATAAGCTCTGTGTGTGGGGTTGGATTCGCACCAAGAAAATGGTCATGTCGACTTGAACTTGAAATAGTAATTTGCATCACAATAAAAAGGTCTGATCCATCCTTCCCCGTGTGTGGCTTCGCCAAACTGATTTAAACAACTATCAAAGGACTGATGATGCTATAATCAATTACGGGTTGGAAGACATGTAAGAAGAAAAGCTGCCATATTATGCGAAGACCGTCTGTACACACAGTGTTCATTTAATGTGGCTCTGAATCAAATCATATGTCATTAGTTTATATGGAGTCGATAGAAAACACTCCTCTTTTTCTAACTTAGTAATGGATCATCCCTCAGAGAGAATGATTGCAAAAAATCACGTAATAATGATGAAGCTTGAACATCTTCCTTCACCAGTGTGTGAATATAAAAGTTTCTCTGATGATCGAGTAAATTCATAGCATTACCATGAAGAGAAGATGAAGTGTTGGAGGGCATAATGTGAACAGCCTTATACACTTGAGGTTGATTTGATAATAACCACAAAGGATAAGAACTTCTTTCTACACCATTATTAAGATTATGAAGTTTTCGAAAGATTTTTCATGCATGTAGAGAGAGACAGAGAGAAGTTGTATACGGGGATGTGAAGAGTCGAGGAAAGAAAGAGTGCATAGATAGTGTGTAATTGTATGTGTGGATTGTGAGGGGATCTCTCACAGAAAGACAGTCCGAGGACGTGTAATGAAAAGAGTTAAACAAGGAAAGGAGTAATGTTTGAAATGCATTAGATATCTTTTCACCTGGATCCGCCTTGGTGACATTGTGTCCATTGTTTGGCCACACTCAGCTAGTGTCAATCACTAGGCAAAGGTCCGCCTCTTTGAACCACGCCTATCCCCAAACCTAATCCGCCTAGAGGAGCCGTCGGATCCAGCCCCACAAATGCTCCTACTTGTTATAACACTATTACACAACCCGTGGTCACTTCTTCTTCGTCCCTGCCTAAGCTTTAACAGCAGCTTTAAGAAGGGAGAGAGAGAGAGAAGCTTTTCATCGAACTCAAATGTATTTGCTGGTGTACGTACAACACACACACACACACACACTTTTACTTACATCCATATGCATAACACAGTGCCTGGTGTAAAATCATAAGCCAGCCTTCCCTTCTGTTTATCCTATCCTTACTTGTGTTTTGAAAGATCCAACAACACGAAGCAATAGGTAGTAGGAGCAGCAAGGGAGATGTAAGATGTGTAAAATGCGAGGAAAGACTGTGTTGCTTTACATGGGAAGAGATGAAGAGTAACCACTGAACCAACCAACCTCACACCCAAGAAGAAGTCCAATAGAGAATTCTCATAAGAGAACAACTTTTTCCCCATCCCGGAGAAACTGTTAGACCTTTAGAAGTTAGCACAAGCAATAGTAAAAGAGTAGAGACCAAACGAAATGTGCCTTGCGCCAACTCTTCAGTCGATAACTGAGTACTCACGAGATAACTACTAACTAACACCCCGTGTTCACCAACAAATCTCACTGAAGTACTACCACTTACTACTTAACTTTACCACACAACCACCACCACCACTATAACCATTTGTTCTTGCCAAATATCACCACACAAGACCAATTTATTCGCATATATGCAACCGATCCATATCACACACTAACCGGGATGAAATAAAAACAACCCCTTCTTCAAATGTCACAAACCACACAATTCCATCCCATCCCGAGAATATAAATGCATTTCTTATGTGTGATCCCGTTCCTTGACAAGAGAAAGTAACACTCTCGATCCTCTCCGAATTTTACACTATTTTGTGACCGTGGAGTTTATTCGTTTACCCAAAATAACTGAAATTTATTTATCCAATAATTCAATTACATAAAATCAAAATTACCGAAACAGTTTAATCCTAAACGAACGAAATATTAAAATATTCCTCAAAAGTGTGGAAATTCAAACAGTAATAACAGTTGAAATGGACCAGAAGACTTCCACTACAGTTTTTGTTGTGAGACTGGAGGGACAGAAAGTGTGAGACAGAGTTTGGTGTTAGTGAAAGTGATTCTTCAATTCATAAGGATCTCTTTTTGCTCTAATCCATCTCGTGATATAAAATAATTTTATCCAGTTGAGACAATATGCTCCCTGCAGCGATGGATGATACTCCAGCTGTCGCATCGACCAAGCCGCGGTCAACAGACTTTTCTATAGCGGCTATTATGTCTAAAGAGATCTCCAAAAATCAAAGTTCCTCACCCACCTTCTCCAGCGATAGTCCTACTAAGCCTATAGGTAAGTTGGTGATGATGAGACTATATTATTTTATTGTAATTTCTAATCTATAGTACTCCGTGGTCAACAAGAGTAGGCACACAAGGTTACTTCCAGAAGAAACTTAAATAGATAACGCAGTAATCTTTATGAAAGTTTTCTTGAGAATCCCAAGCTATCTAAATTGGGAAAACGTGTACTTGAAGGCATGAGGATAGGAAGTTGATAATTAATTAAACAATTATCTAAGTCCATTAACGATGAGTACGAGCTCAATAGTTCTAAATATGACTGGGAATTTCTCACATTCACACGTACAAAGATTTATTCGAGTAGTTTAGTGGAATAACTTCATACTTATGTGCTTACAACTTTAATACTATTACATTCTTTTGTTCTTGTATTTAGCGTGTCATATTACAATTTGTGTCTGAGGTTTATATTAATGACTAGAAATTAATTACAAGGCTAATTGGTGTTTTGCTGAGGAAAAGTAGTTTTGTAAATTGGAAGTGTGTGTGTATTTGTGAAGTTGCAGAGGAACTTCGTGTGCGATGGGCAAGTGTATTTGAGTCATTAGTCAAAAGGGTGGTTTTTCGGGGCAAAGTAGACATTGAAATCACAGCGTGAGTATCACTTAACCAGTCAAATAAAATATGGAACGGCTTAATGAAAAATACGCAAGAAAAGAGGAGTGTATGATTAGGTAAATATTATTTACTGCTCATCAGGGGGTACTTCAGATAGAAATGGAGCTCCAGGGAACTCCAGTTTATTTATTCAACTATTATATTCTTGGTCGGGCGAGTTGTTTCAATGAACCACACTAACCTGGTGTACGTTTCTTATTTGAATAGCATATGGCATGAAGTTTAAACTCTTCGGTATATTATCATATATAGGGACAGTCAACTAAGAGAAGAATATTAATGCTCACTTAATTTAATTTCTTGACAGACAAACTATGTTCCAGTATTGATAATCGATACAGTAGTGGCGATGACTACAACCACAATAGTAACAATCACCACCACCATCCTTCAGCGTTGAACAGATCGAATGAATCTGGCTCGCAGCGTGGCTCTGAGACGGAGGACTTCTCGGAGAGCGACTGCGAGAAAGACATCGACATTTGTGATGATGACAACAAAGTCACATCGTCTTCTGTTGAGACCCCTGTCAGTGTTAAGGACTTTGAGGATGATGAAGGAGACATTTGTAGTCCGGGCGAGCGTTCCTCTCCTGGAATTAACTCTCCATGTCCAGATGATGCGTCTGTTCCTCCAACAATCAATCGATCATCATCCAAGAAAAGCTCCAAGTCTCAGAAGAAAGTTGAAATGAAGGGCCGCTGCAACTGCGATGAACTGCTCCTAGTTAACTGCCACCTTGAAACCAAAGAACTTTGGGACAAATTCCATGATTTGGGAACTGAAATGATCATCACAAAAACTGGAAGGTACTTCCATCTTATATATACATTTCCTAGAGCTGAGCTTATTAATCTTTCTAAACATGAGAATGTTCCCTATACCCTAAGCCTTCCAATCTGTCAGTAATAATTGGATAAATTAATCTAATGTCGTTCCTTTGGCTAAGAGCTGAGCTTCTTCCCTTTTGCCGAGCCAAGCTTCTTCTTAGTTCTTTAATTAACTTTTCCATCAATCGCAGTGAGGTACATGTTTCAGAGTTCAAGACTCTTTACCATCTATACCAGAAGCTATACTGCAGAGCTGTTGATTCCTGGAAACCTTGATTAACTAGAAACTCGTAAAGGTTGCTAATTTATTGTTGTATCACAAAGTTAGAGCATCTTAAGAAACCCGATAACTTTCAAATTGTAAATTGTAATTAAAACTTTACATCATCAAATGGAATGCGATCCCGTCGACTCATCCAGTAAAAATGACGATGCCTGCGAGAAAGCTTTATTTTATAATCTGTGAGGTGCAAGTGTGATGATCCAGTTTTAATTTTGATTACACTCACATCTCTTTGCCTGATACCCGTCATGATCATGAAGTAGTGGTGATGATGCCACTAGACTGCATTTCATCACGGAGAGATATGTAGGTACTTACATATGAGCATTCCTTAAGGCTATTGGAAGCAACTTGTACACAGAGCGGTCAGTGAAAAGGATGGGAGGTATTTAAAATTTATTTTATAAACATAATAATAACATAATGTTGAATTCAAGGGAGTAAAAAATTTCTCACATTTGCACGCAATTCGAGAAAACGAGTCTTGAATCTTAAAGCCACTTAATCTCACTCAGCACCACTACACTGCGGTGCTTCTCGTGGTGCCGTAGGAAATAAAAAAAATATGCAGTTTAGAATCGTAACGTAATCTAGATATCACAAGGCATATAATTATTACCCACATGAAATTTATGCGATGATGAAACTTTATTGCTATACGCTCATTTTGCGAGAAAAACTGTATATTTTACCAATAGAGATTATATAATATGCAAAAGCACTTTGTGCGCATTGTGGAATAATCTGCAATCTACGGCAGAGCAAAGAAATTGCAGAATGTAAAATGAATGTAGATTTCCCTCAGAACATTCCACATTAAAAGACTTACTGAATAGCGAAGCGTTGAGTATTGTTAACTAATCTATATAGATAATTCAGGCGAAAACACTGGCGTTTATCGACATCTCCTTATAACGTGAGCATTTCTTAATGAAACACTATCTAAATTATCTCCTTTCCTTTCGGAGTGCTATTGTTGTAGTTCAGCTCTTCATTACTGAAGAGATTAGGATAAGACTGAGGAAAAAAGTTTATTGGGGCAAAAATGATAAATAACCTTAATGACTTCCTCCCAACTCATCTGCAAACCCCAAAAGGGTTGTTGGCGAGAAGGGAGAAGATGATCAGATGATCAGGGGAAGATTCTCTCGAGAAAGTGAAATAATAATGTCTGTATTTTGTTACATTCGGGTGAGAAGTTATTGCACACCAACCGCACGAAGAAAAGGGAATTGATTAATAGTCTCGGATGGTTGTGTTAAAGTGCAACTAATACCAACTTCTGGGGACTACCTAGACGTAAGACTGATTCTATAAATGCATCTGTGTGTGCTAGGCAAGAGAGAGAGAGAGAGGAGATTACATAAGCCTTAGGCCGATCTAATGTTTTATATTTTGGTCGGCTAGAAAGAAAGAGAAAAAAATTTACGCTGGAGACGTAAATGATGATGAGGGAAGACAGAAAGTAAGGCCCTTAGTGGTTAGGAATCAGGCCCTTCATTTGGGTTCATCTCCTTCACTTAATTGTACTTTCATGATGATGAACATGATGTGAGATGAAAAAAGATTGGTTCCTTAAGCCGAAGCCGAAGCCGGTGTTCTTATCTATCCTAATTGAACTATGACTTGGTGCCTTAAGAACTTGTAATGACTTTACGGGGCTAAGCTTGTGTGCTGTGTATTCTTTTTTAAATTGACTCACACACAGTGAAATCCTTCGTTTCATCGGGGCAAACGGTAGGGAAAAGAGAATTCGAATGATCGGCAAGACAAAGATTCGTTCGTTGTGTCAATAACTCATGCGGCGACGGTTCAGTTTAATACAATACAAGGTTGATTTGATTAAATTGACTTCATTTTCACGCCTCACCTCTCAATCAATACTTCCAATAGTCTTCATATTCTAGTCTACAAATTTTTAGGTCTTAAAACAACACGGAAATTCTTTAGTCTATGCCAAGGATTTATGATGTGTTGGAATGTGTTGAATCTTCACAAATATTCTAAAATTGCCTGTGAAAATGGGTACAAACGGAAGAGTAGCATTCGATGTTCGTGAATGAATCTAACATTTCATCTAACAGAAAAGTTGTTTTGAAAGACGCACCGACGAATTCCCATTAATTGTTCACTACATGTAAATTTCACGGCAGTTGAACTCATCAAATCATCAAGCATTAGGTTTCTCGCTGACTTCTGATTTATTTTCTGGGTTTATCTTTTCCTGCAAACAATTAATCTTGCGTGTGTGAGAGACTTTTGGAATCACCTTGCAGCAGGTTGCATCTTTCCCAGCCTCAGATATGATTGTTCCATCAGCAGAACAGTTCGTATGGTGTGTGTATGGTTGTTTAGAGCAGGTAAAGCTATCATAACTTTGTTTTAAGTGATTTACGAGCTGCAATTATGAGGAACTTGAGGTTGGCTGGGTTGTCGGAATTATTAGGTTGTTCGGTGGTGAATCATGAAGAGGATAACACGAAACTAATAATATCGCAATGTGTAAAGGCCTGTGATTAAAAGGTTGAAATGCGAACTGCATTTTCCTTCTTTTAGGTAATCTAACGTTCGTGTGTTGCTCTTATCGAAAGTTGGATTGTATGTGTTGTATGTGTTCGTCCTTAGGGAAATTCCGTGTAAAAACTAAAGTGATACACAAACGATATGCTGGTATTATTTTGAGAAATGGGGAACATGTTATTATTCCTTACACACCATCGTGTTAATTTTTTCATTAAATGTTATTAAAGTTATCACCTCACACTTTACGTACTGCTCCCTCATCCTTCCGTTTGATTCATTCTTGTGGGCTAGAGCGGAGTAACGAGGTGTCTTATCTTACCCTACAAAAGATAAGATTAAGGAGCCAACTTGTGCAGAGGATGGCTTATCCATTGAGGATATGGGATTAGATGGTTCCTGTGAATTAATTTTGCAGATGAATTTCAACACTTAGGTGAACAACAACTTGCAGGGCAGATAGAGAAATTA
>JAQGAD010001520.1:0-18825 GCA_034696625.1 Isotomurus palustris | reverse complement strand
AGCACAGCAGCAACATCAGATTCTTATAGTACCCGAATCTGATAGTACTCTGCTGCTGTCGTTCTCCTCTCGTATCAGTGAGGTCGTGACTTCCTTGAGAAATCACGAATGTACGGCATGAAAAGACGAACAAGGAAGAGATCACCTCGCCTTGTTCAATGTGAACAAGTTATAAACTGGCACACAAATGCACAAAAATTTTACTTGATCTAGGCATAAATGCAAATGCGCTTACACGGGAAACAAAAACCTGGCGATATATTGCTGGTGACGCAGATGTAGTCCTGCTAACACGGGAGAATTCCATGAGACTTTAGCATCTCGCCGTGGTGTCATCGAAGACAGATACTGAATCTTCTAACGCCAGAAATTCCTTCCTGTATCCTTCAGGAAAGCGGCATTTTTCCGTGGGATGTCCAGGGCAGGAATATGTATCTGAAATTGGTGTTAGCTGAACAGCATTGGTATGCGTGCTTGAGGTGTTTTAAAACTCAGTGATCTAAGTCTAATTCACAAATCGTAATAAGATGATGATAGATTTATTCAACCGGATCATACAGAAATTGCAACTGTATGTCTGAGAAAAGAACTGTAATTAATAAGTTTCTTGTAACCATCCTACGATGGCATACGGCCTTGTTATGATGTCCAGAATGGCTGCACTTGTTGATAAGTAAACCACATGCGTCTTGGATTGATTTTTCTTGTCTATCTGGAGGTATTGTCTCCAAAACTTTGCCTCATTCAGGAACTCGTATGAGACGATATTGAGGTACTAAATTGATAAATCTGATGATGTTGTGACTTGATCACAGTTATCAAAATTCGATGAACTGTAAATCAACAAGACTTTTAATGCCTGGGCTTCGGTCTTCAGTACTCCTATTGGGGTGCCAATGTCATGACTACTCGGAGAATGCTAGTATTTGTTGAGAGAAAGAGCAGCTCTACCACAGGATCATGTTGCCTGTATAGGAACGATCATCGTCGTAGAATGCCCGGGTAACTGGGGCAACGAGACACTGAAGAGAGAGAGAAAGTAATTTTGATTACAAGAATAATTCACTTAACACACACAATAATTAAAGAGTAACCTTTAAACTAAGTCTTCCTTCTGATACGGAGACACTTTAATATCAGAAGCGATGAAATCCTGTTCAGCAAATCATAGCCGTGGAGATTTACTTCCTAAAAATCCAGATTGATTAATTAGTATTCATTATTTTAATCATGATATTTTAATAATTAATTATGTTAGATAAAACAAATCAGAAATATTAATTTCTTGTAGAGATAAACGAATTCCTCCATGATAAGGATAAGGTGGATGGAGACGAAGATTTGGTTGTGTTGGAGAAGGCGATATCCCCGATAACTTGGCGTGGCGAGCTTGTACTATTGCTACATCAAAAAATTAATATTAGAATCAATTAAATTTAAAAATGATTATATAAAGTTTTTATTAATTACCGTTGTTACGCCCAAAGCGTTTGCAAGATGTGAGAGACGGGCACGAGAAAACAAACTCGTCTCTTATTGCGTTCGAGGTTTGATTAAACTTTGTCCCCCCGTCTTTCATCAAGACGAAGAGACACGAATAATCCTCGTCAACACATTTTTCACACGTCGACTAGGACTAGTCGACGTCGACAGGGCAATCGTAAAGTTACCCTGAAACTTGCAGCACTAACAATCCCAAAACCGCAAAACTGAATTTGTGCATTGTCACTCTTGGAAAAGAATACAATCCACTTCACCACTGCACTTCACTCACTTCATGAATCATAAAAAATGTCAACGTTTGCACTGAGCTCTTGTGAAAGTTGCTTAAACTACAATTGTATATTTATAAAGTACATAAATTCTACTTTTGATTGCGTAATGCAATCGATAAAACTGTGGATGGTGAGTTGGAAGGAATTTGGACTTCGTATCTTAAGATTTGTCCATTCAATCCTTCCAACATCAACATTAATACTGCTGAGCTGGGAGAAAAGGATGATTTCATCAGCATCCATAGGGTTTATTTTTGGATTCTAGGGTACAATATCAATTAATTATAAGTAAAATACGTATCGATTATATTAAATTCATGACTGACACAAGTATGAAAGTCAACATGTGTGAGTTAGACGTAATCTACCATCCCCTCATCGTGCCATATTACTGCAGATCCAATTAAATCGAAGCAGCAGGCGGTATGGTGTAATTTAGTTTATAGGACGTACTTGAAATCCTTAAAATAAAGGATAGCATGTAATTAAAAACAAGAAATACCAAAAGAACGACATGCTAGGAAGGGAGGGTATGAAAGATAGGGGGTTAATAAAGTTCACCTGACAAGAAAACAAAAGATATGATCTTCATTTGTAAAGCCATCAACTTTGACTAAAACTGAAATTATAAAAGAATAAGGAATTAGCAAGTAACAAGTATCAAAACAAAAGTAAAACCTAAAGAAATCGAGCGAAATAAATAAATCTGAATCCAAAAACGGTAAAAAACTAAAAAGGAAAAGCCGTCCAGCTTAAGTTTCTTGCTTAATTAATAAATGCTGAAAACCAAAAATAAAATAACCAACAACTACGTAGAATTTTGAAAGGATGCAAAAGATTGAAACACTTAATTTGCCGGATCAACATCGCTATCAGGACCATCCTCACTTTAGATGGCTCCTGGTTTCCTAATGAGATTCTTCTTACGCCGCTGTACCCAAATTCAGGATTACTCATCTTATTATTCCTCCGTTTATAAGATCTCTTCCAGCCCCTTTTGGAGTTCATCCTGGTTCAATAGGTAAATGCTTCACCCCGAATCCGTTTCGGATGATGGGACCTTACAATTAACCTTGATGGCACCATTTCACGGACTGATCGAAGATTGTTGTTCAGATCCTTTAGTACCATAAGAGATGTATCCATATATTCCTTAGGAGACGGGGTCCGAATGTTATCTACACACAGATGAGAAAAATGTTGCGAGGCAAACGGTACTGTTTCTCCTTCATAAGCCTGGATGAACATGACAGAAGCTCCCGATGTCGACGGTTGGGGTTCAGATTGTCGCAACTGGAGTCGTCTGCTGAAGTCGATGGCGCCGTTTGAGGTTCTTCTTCTGATATACTTGCTTGTCCACTGGTATAACCTGATGAAACGCAATCATTTGATGCAAATGGACCTCATGATATAATTTCATCATTTCACAATAGATTTTATTGAAATCTTCCTCCTCTGTAAAAACATTACCTTGAATTCAAGCGAATTAAACGCTAAATGAGCCATTGATTGAAAGCGAGTAATAGGAAGAGCATTGCATGCATATCTTGCTTCCGTGAAAGCGGTTGAGGCTCTACGAAGGTTGGCTGGGGCATTATTAAAGCTGATCAATATCATATATCAACAGAAAAAATGCCTTTTGCATGTCCTCAAAGTGTAAGGACTTGAAAAATCCAGTTGATGCTGTCATCATCGACATTGGATGAAGCTTTGGACGAAGGTCCTGTCCAGCCATGTTACCGCTTGCAGTGCTCTAAAAATTAAGTTCGACATGAATAAATGTCCTCTGCTTATATTCATTGTGTGTAATGATTGTAGACACTCCTGGTTACGACTGATGAATATTGCTCCTGGAAATTGCGAGTTTAAATCCTGGATATCTTTTGGGATCCAAGTCTTCGTTACTTGCTGGGAGTAGTTCCCACTACCCATTTCTTCAATGTTTACAATCCATGCAAGCATCGAGTCAAATTTTTTAGCAAGCTTTGTTGTTTGGACTTAGATTAATGACCTTTGCGTCACCTCTATGCTATGACTTTTAAATTCCGACCTCCGGTCTATTTTATTGACAATTTTGGCCTGATGTATAACTCTTACGCGTGATTGCTCTTGGTTGCCTACCTTGCAAATTATGATCTAAATCTGAAAGGAATTATGAACACATAGTGTGGACGTGGATAATGGGTTCATGCACGTGATGAACTTTGTATGAGACGAAGATCTGCGTCATCATTGACTATGATCTATCTAAGTATAAGAAGATCTGAGTGTGATAGTTGATAAGATTAGGATTGCAAAAAAAGAAATGAACAAACTATTCTGTGGCTGTACCATGAGGCGAGGTCACCATCCTGGAATATTTGAAAACAATCGTCCTCAATTCAAAATTTCGTTGATATTGTGTCCTTGGAGAAGCCCCAATTCATTTTCTTGATTTACAGGAGTAGCGTTTGTCCCTGTGCAATGTAAAGAACTTCTTCTTGGTCACCGTAGCTATCCAAGGTTACTGTGTCGCTTCGCTCAAAGGTGGTATTCTTCTCAGGAATTGACGATATATTATTAACACAATGACAATTTTAGAATCATCTATATAATAATTCGAGTACAAGCAACAGAAGACTTGTCATCATCTCGGTAACATGTTATTATTCAGGTTAACCAAAATATCCTGTTTACATAGTAGTATATCTCTCACTTCTCACTGTTGTAAAACTTAACCGAAATATTGTATTTGATTAGTTAAAGTATTATAAATGTAAGAAAAAGATTGGCCTTACAACAAAGGTTTCCAAGAAATGAAGAATGCTTTTTATACAACCTCATTGAAATGTTTTGAATGCGTTGACGATGATGGATGCTGAAGATGAACGGCAGGTACAATTTCCAAGTTGTCTATTGAGTTCCCAGATGATCCCGAGGTAGACTAGGTATTCTGGTATCTTTATTTCTACATGAATAGCATAATCTGTGTGAGGACTCTACTAGCGTCCTTCTAAGTTTAAGGACTCTACACTACACACACAAAGTTTTTTTTTAAATTCCAATTATTAACAAAAGTTAAACTGCCTATTGATTACTTAGGTCAAATCAATAGATAAATGACTATATGGTCTATTCTGTACCACTGGAATGACTAAGTGACCAAACAAAGGAAAAATAATAAGGAAAGGCTCCGTATAGGGTGCGCCTCCATTTCTTTGCTAATTCTTATGAAATGACTTTATCATAATTCAACAGTTTCATAGTAAACTTTTGTATTGAATGTAACTAAAATAACATTTATCTTCCTCATCTAACAAAATGTGAGTTCCAAATTTTATGCACACCTACTCAGTTAATTCCTGTGTACTAAAAACTGTAAGTGGTTATCCCTTTCTCTCATAACCTCCTTCACAACTCAAACCAATGTCCCGATTAACTATCTCCTTCATCTCCGTGTTCAACCAAACTGAGAGATAATTACACTAAACCTCTAAATTACATTATCAGCTGACGCTGAACTCACTCTCAACTAAAATAATTCTTAAACAGTTGTTTTTAAAACAATTGTTTAAAAAAATAATTTTGCGCTACATGGAAACTTCTATTTAAATTTTCTTTAGACCAAATCTTTCGAATTATGTTGGAAAAAGGATTCAAGAAAATCCTTTTGTTTTCCTCAAACAAAAGGCGACATGCGTCTGTGGCGTTAATAACTTACATAATAACCTTTGTGTGGGTGCAAGTAAATGGTGAGTTATTTTTCGCAATAACAAGTAAGAATAATAATAAATAACTAAATTCAATAATAATTTATTTATTACTAATGTAACAATAATATTATTATAATAATTACACAACAATAATAATAATAATACAATAGTAATAATACTATAATAATACTATATTATCCGTAGAATAATAATAATAAACAACAATTTTTTTTGAAAATAAGTTATAAGATACGGAATAACTCAGGGAAAAGGGAAAAATCAGAGAGGGAAAAGGTTTTAAACAACGTTTTAAGTTTAATCCTGATCCAGATGAAAAATTATTTTTTTGACAAAAGTAGCTTAAGCCTCCAACAATGTTCAATTGCAAGTAATGTTGGGGTGGACTACACTAACACAAACACTAACAGGACTAAGGTCTGTACGGAAGTCTACATTGCAAGTTTTACAGCAAATTACTTACATCGATACGTCGGTACATCGATAAACAAATACGTTTTATGAGGGTACTGTGAAGTTATTGGTGTTTGTTGAAAAGAAATTAACTAACAATTCGTTTTAAATTGACTTTTTATTCGCAATAATGCAACTAAATCTTTTCAAACCACACTGAGATCTGAATTCCTGTTAAATGAAACTAGCCATTGTAATGAATATTATCAATTTCTTAGATGATCGAAGAATATTAGGTATATTTATTATGCTGCATAGCACACAAATATAATTAATATTACATGTAAGTGATTCATAATACGTACTTTAAAGTTTAACCCAAAAATAATCCCTTTTATGTAAAGTAAATACACGAAATATTTTGTAGGCCCTAACGAGGTTAAAATAGACTTGTCAAGTGAAAGCTTGTTGTTGTAAAACAGACCACTATAACGTTGTGTACCGTGCAAAATATCTAGTTACAATTCTTATAATTAATCTTCTATTCGCCCCTTCCATTTTACTGAAAATACGCTTACCGTTATCACGAACTGAGTACTTGATTGTTTCTCAACATTAGTATAACCCAGAATACTTGATATAAATATTTTAGAAACACTAGCTTGTGTTTGCCATTTTCTGAACGTGCAATGTTTTGGCTTATTTTAGAGTAGATTAGATTAAATTTACTTTAATCGCCAACATATGTATAACTCATCCGTCCACTCTGACTTTAAAATATGCAAACTACTTGCCCAAATTTTATTATCCATTGTAAAAGTGTCAACTAAGAATCAAACTGTGTTTTCAGAATTAAATATTTTGACCGAGTATTGTTGTTACTTGTTTATTGTGTTTTCTGATTCTCCCATCAGCAAAAAAGCATGGCGTTATCAACAGTGTGTTCCGACAATTGTGTATACAACGTTGCATCGATATGCATAGATATTAAAACATAAAAAGTTCGTTCGAGTCTCACATTTTCATTACACAATTCATCGTTTGCGTGTAATTCATTGTCGTCATAATAGTTGTTTTTAAATCATTTAAACTCAATAATGAATTGCATCATCCACGACAAGGATAACTATTCTATTTTTCCCATTGAAGCGAACAATCCAGAAATCTTGAATCTAGTTTGTGTTCCAAGATACGATACTTTGCGCTCGTAGTTAGTAAATACATTTTTACATAAAAAGGATAGGAGCAGCAGACAGTTACTTGAAGAGTAACAACTCGAATACTTAAATTATTCAACGTGAATACTCTATGACTCCTTATCACACAGGTAAATTTAAAAGAATAAGCCTTTTTCTGCCGAATGGAGCTTTGATGTTTTTTTAACAGAATTTAATTCACTGCTAACTAATTATTGCAAAAGATTTTCTAACGTTATTTTCTGCATGTGGTACTTTAGCAGTAATTGGGCCAACTGGAGTGTCAACTATGTCGAAAGCATTTGTTCGTAATTAAAAATATTGTTTGAAATTTACAAGCCGACAAATCCACAGCATGTGTTGATTTTCTTCGTTTTAATTCTTCCATCTTCTGTAACCCCTCTTGATAGTTTCCCCAAAGCCTTCTTATTAACCTTTTGCAAATAAACAGGTTAGCGCAAAACTTCGATACGATTCTGGAAAAAAAGTTCAGTTAATAACCAACTCCATTAATCACATGTAACATAAACCTCAAACAATTAGCAGTTTTATATGCATTAGGACAAAAATCTCCAAAGCACCAAATAAAGAAGTAAGTTGAACCTCAAATCTTTAGGGTACTATGCAACCCAATGTTAGCTAATGGTTCTACAGACAGCTAAATATAACATAAGTCCAAATTTCACTTTCACATAGATATATTGGAGCCCAGTCGAAATCAAACCCTGAAATGTTTTGTAAAATAAATTTGAAACCATGTTAACGCCTTTGTGAAACCAGGAATAAAAATTTTGATACAGTGAGCAATTGTAGACTTTAAAATAAACAAATACAAAGCCGAAAACAAAGAATGAATTCATTGCTAATTTACATAAATATCACTGCCCGTTTTTAAGTTCCAGCAACAAGCTGCTGCTCGCAAATCGTTCGCCTCAGTTAACAGAAGCTTACAATTCCACTGAAGTTGTGGAAACCATTTGGGAACAACTATAAAGTCTCAGCACAAACAATTAATTTCAGCTAGTGGCATATCCCAATGAATTCCAGAAATTGAAAGACAACAACGTTTAGCTGGAATGCTACTGTATTTTTACTAACTTAAAATTTCAAGGATAAAAAGTTCAAGGGAAGATTCCTTACATGTACTGATGGATTGAAAGCGTAGTATTAATCAGTGGAGATTCAAAAAAAGTCTTCAAGAAATGCTCCGATGTTCCAATTTCAAGCTTAAACCATTGGCACGTATTTCCATGTCTCTTCTCTTTGATTCAACATGATTATCAGTTCAGTACTACATCTCATGTTTACACGCAATGGGAGATGAAAGCAATATTTGGAATTTCATATCGTAACCAATAAGTTTCAATCGTTTGGAAGTAATTACTTTCGTAAATTCCTCATGCATGAAATTAAGACCAATGTACAAGAAACTCCCACATTTGGAACAAAGTCTACCTTTTGCTTTTAAACAGAATTGAATTTGCTATTAAATTACAAAATCACGCACACAATTTTTGTTTGTTATTTTTGTGAAAGAAAATCACAGAACTGAATTCGATTGGATACGGCTGCTTTAACCTAATCGATGGTTGTGGAGAGTTGTTCGATTGAGAATAGTCAAGATAATTCTCTAAAGAGATATCAAGACATTATCTTGTGCTACTTTATGAATACGTGTATGATAGTCAGAGTGAACTTTTACTCAGTTTTTGGACATCTTAATCTGAGCTTGTGAAGTCGACGATAATTAGTATGGTATAAAAGAGATTTGGAAAAATGTACTCGTTCCTCGCTGAAAAGTAATTTTTTATTTCAATAGCATATTATTCAGTTGTAAGTACAAGAAATAATTTGAAAGGAAATCCCTAGCACAAATAGCACACTCGCTGTAGCTCTAGCACATATGTTTTGTTGTGTTCAAGATATACTTGAAGTAGTATTAATTCATTTTACATCTCAATTCCTTCGCTGCAGTCCTGTTTCATTTGCTTGGGATTATACTTTCCAATCTGCTTTAACGAATTTTTGTGAATGACAAAATGGGGCTTGAAACTTGACAATCCTTTACACGAGTCCTTTCAAATCTTGAAAGCCGCTTATGCTTCAAACATCATTCGTAAGCGTGAGCTCGTTCCCTAAACAACCCCTGCATGAAATCACGAACATAATTCAGAATTGTGGAGAGGCAGCTCCTAGCTCCTTTTTATTTATCGTCGATGACATTCAGTCTAATTTAGTTGATCCGAACTCCAAAAATAATAAACTCTGAATAACTTAGTACGAATGATATGAATTATCCTTAGTAGCAATAAGTACACATTTACAACAATATTCCTTTCAATCCAGTAAATCAATCAATCAGAATCTATTTTTATTTTAAGGTGCCACTTAAGGAGAACACTGCTATTTTAAAAATCTGCAATACATTCAGAAAAGAAGAAATGCATGTACCAATAAAGATACCTAATCAAAATGTTTGGTGTATTGAGGTTTCGATTACTATTATTAATTTGTAGAACTCTTTTCCATTAACGTGGACAAAATGTACTGAAATTGATATTTTGATTGATGTTTCAACCGTTCGTAAGTACTTTGCCTCTCAAGATCAATAATTCCTACGTAAACTTGATTTTAATTTATTATGAAAAAGCCTCCATCGGCTGGTTTCTCGAGGATCCCATTATTCGGTTAACAATTGAAGTGTTATTGTTCCGAAAGATCGCCTCGTATACAAAATGAGTGGGCCTTCCTCCGAATTCAGTGTCGTAGTAGAGTCCAACAACCCAATCGACGGATCTTTCCTCACCTTGCCCCAAAAATTCCGCCATTCCAGCTTCAACTGTTTGCCAGTCATTTATACTCCTCTCAAAAGGAAGACTTGAATTTCTCTTCACACTCGGGTGTCCTACATTAAATGTCAGTGTAATTTTTATTCAATTATACGCTTCACAATCTCTTGAATTAAGTCAAACCTGGAACAAAGTTATACAGTTCTGTAGGTCCACTAAGCACCATCGGTGAAAGACTCAAAGGAACGTCCTCTTCCTGGGAGTGAAGATTGTCTCCCATCCATTCAGATGTAATATTATACAAATCTGTAAGATTTTGTAGATTAACATGGAATGGGTGAAATTCTGCTCTCAAATACTCAACCCGAAATATTTCAGGACTTGACGCAATCCTTCTTCGGTAGAATTCCACAACAGGATTATTTGGATCTGAACTTCTAGGCCTGTAAAAATATTCCGAAATTCTTATATTTCATGATTTGGTATTTTTACATAATGAGAATTTAATATAGTCCTTATTAACCCAGATGATCTACGTACCTTTCATAATTGATTTCCCCCAGGTGTCTTCCGATTTGATCATGAAGCTCTTTCCTTTGTTGCTCCACAATCTCAAACGCTGTGCTGTCAAATTCACTACATTTTGGTGAATTTGAGCTTTCTCGTAATTCAATCGGAGCCCGAGAATAAAATGTAGTCTCCTTGTAGTGAGCCCTGATTTTTGCATCACTTGGTGTGTCACGTGAATCAAAAGAACTCTCCATTGAAAACCAACTTATCGGCTTGGAATCGGAAAGAGTCCTGTTAATTTTATTATTACTGAAGTGAAGGCATTTGATTGTCATGTGTGCTGGTTCAGAGGATGTTGTAGGTTTTGGTTCTAGTGTCGTTGTCGGTTCCGTACTGGGACCTACAAAGCAGATATTAAAATGTTTTTGTACGACACAAAATTAGATATTTTATTTTACCACTGCCAAATCTGACTTCAATAATAGGATGACAATTTTGGACAGAAACAATTTCAAACAATTCAATTAAAAATTAAACAAGTTCTCCCAAAAGAATGTCGTACATTTTAATTATTAAACTGTTAGCTATGATCGTGTTCTATTTAAAAAGCGTTTGGTATCTCATTGACATCAAACTAAAGTTTAATTTATTGAAGACAATAATGTTTGCTTACTCTGCGTGGGTTCGGGTAGGTTCGGTCGTATAGGAGAAAGTTGACCAGCAAGAGTGCAAGACTTGCAACAGAACCTGATGTAATATTTGTTGTTGCAGAAACGGCTTTTGACGATGAGCTTGCAGTTCGCATATTTCGGATTATCTGTACAGTTCGGAGGCAGGTCTCCTACCCCGTTAATAAAATTCGAGTAATTACTTTAATTTCTGTTTCTGACTAATTGGGCAATAAAGATTAGTAGCTGTATGTAAGATTTATTTTAGCAGTTGATAATACGTACTCACGTTTTTACTCAATAGAAGTTTACGTACCTTGTAGGATGACTGAAGTGCTGATATCTTTCGGCTTGTTGGCATTTGTTGAGATTGAATTATTCTGAGTTATGAAGCTTTCCGAAATTCCAGTGACAGTTGTGTTTGGTGTGGGTTGAAGGGAGATTCCACTTGGAGAGTTGAGGCCTACGATACACAAGGCACGTTTAAATATATTGTTTAAACAATTCCTGGAAGACATTACTGTTAATAAAGCCAATCGAATGCATTAATTTCAAGTGTACCTTAAACAAGATATTAATTAATAAGCACAACTCACTGTGATTGCTATCATGGATATTCGGTCCATTTGTAGGCAGTTGGCCAGCCAAAGTGCAAGACTTGCAACAGAACCGAGCATAGTACTTATTTGTGCAGTGTTTGGCCCGCAGAACAAGTTTGCAGTTTGCGAAATACTCACTATCCTTACAGCTCGGCTGCAGATTAATCCCTAACCAAAGAGAATCTTTTACAAATAACCATCAGTGTGGTATTGAATGTGAATTTGGAGATATGCAGCAGTTGACACATTTTTCGATAAATAGAACCTACCATTGTCTTTCACGACAGAATCCGTATCTTCAGGGAAAGTTATACTCCTTGTTGGCTCTGTTGACGTAGAAGTGGTTGTTGGTGAAGTGGATTTTGTACGTGGAATATATGGACCTACACAAAAGTTCACAGGGAAATGATTAAGAATCACTACACACGCGTGGCTCAGAAATACCACTGGGTATTTTCAGGGGGCTATTCATGGATTCCGAATTTAAAAAATGGAAATTAATGAACTCACATTGGTCTACGCATCCAGGATCAGCACCATCACATCCAACTCCCGCACAACTCGTCTTTGTAGCACAGATCTCATTATCCCAGTAACAATCGGTGCCAGTGTAACACCAGGAACCCGAACTTCCGGAACAAAACCTCCAACACCAAGACCTGAAGATTGTCCACTTCGTACTGCAGCCTGTAGATCCTACAGGATAGTTGTGAATCTCTCCAGATATGAGTAACTGAAATGCATTTTCTAAAAATATAAAAAGCTTTTTTAAAATACAAATTAATCTTATAATAATAACAAAACATGACTAACTAAGTTACCTGAGGTGTCTTCTACAGGTTTAAAGCTTTCACAAGATTGTACGCATCCTGAGGCTGCTCCATCACAACTAATATTACCACAGGTTGTCAGAACTGCACAAGACTCGGTACTCGAACCACACCCACGAGATGTGTAGCACCAGGCACCTTCACTTCCTGAACAATATCTCCAGCAGCGTGGATTTTGTCTTACTGAGCTGCATCCCGTCGAACCATCAGGATTGTTGTCACTTTCATAACATTCTAGATTATTGCGATTTTTGAATCATCAAACTAACAACGAATACTTCCTCTTTCTTTAAAATATCTATTTTTAAATTACCTGCTGGTGGGCATTTAACTGCGAAGAGTATCAAAGAAGCGAGCAAACTCCTGATGACTCTATTATCAATCATTTTATTCCTATGATGATAAAATATTTAATTACAATCTGATTTTGGTAAATAGCAACATTCAAATTTAAAAAGTTAATGTCGTACAAATGAGCACATGATGATTGAGTTTCAGCTGACTTAATATTATGTTATTCCAATTGAGTGAAGCTGTGTACATTCATTTTTGTAAATTACCAGTAAAAATGAGTTAGCATTTACATAACGTCCACTTCGTGGTTTGATAGCATGAAAGAAATTAAGTTTGACCTCCACCTCAATAGTTGGAACTCCTTTACATTACTAGATACTTATGATATGGAATACATAATTATTAATATAACAGTAACGTATCTAGAACTAGCAAATTCCAAGTTGAAGATTTTTCGGATTCCGTTGATGTGTCTGCTATTGTGAAAAAAACTCTATAACCTTAACGCATCTATGATACAGAATAAAATACGCATAGCAATAAATGTCTCATTCTTTAATCATCATCAACTATTTGAACATTCTAAATGAACAAATACATTTATTCCAAAATACGTGAATGGTAGTGTCTGCATGGATTTTAATCTTAATTTGGATTTCTTAGAGAATGTGTTAACCATACAATGTTCAATTTACACACGTTTCTTAAGAATGTATGAATCCATATGCGTATTTTACCAAATGGTGTTATTTGAAATCTCATCTGGTCTCATAAAGAAAACCTAAGTTGAGGTATTAGAAATGCAATAAAATCCGTGGCACACAAGATAGTCAGTTTCAAGTGTAGTTTGTTCCTTGAGAAGGATGCAGACCTTGCTATCGCATGTAATTTTAAGTTTGCAATGTTAAACGGACTTGGGAATTCCATAACCTGTAAATAATCGTTTCTTAAAATGTACACTCAAGTCATAACAAGTTCAAAGTGAGATATTTTAGTTCATGATCTAAATAGGACAATATAATTCTTTAGTTTATTACAGTCCACAGGCTGCATTGAAATGTGTGTTGAATATTTGAAACATTAATTGACACTTTGAGAGGATACGATGCTAAGCTTGAATGGGATGAGAGTGTGGAGACTGAAAACATTCTGAGAGAGTAAAGTAGGGGGAAAGAGTGAGTGAGTGAGTGAATGAGAGTGCAGAAGGTTATCTTTCGCTGAAGAAGAGAAGTCTGGAGAGATGAGTATTACCAACTGCTTATGTGTACCTCAGTCTCGTTTTGTGATCTCACCATTTAACTTCAAAGTAGGAATTATTTCGTCTATGTAACCAAAGTTTCATTCAACACATCACCACCACACTCACTCAGTCGGTTTTAAATAACACAAAATGCATTTCAGTGACGTTCAGACTTCACATTCATCCAAATCCTGTGAATTTGTACTATTTGGACATTCAAAATTCAAAACGTAAATAATTTCCTACAAGTGAAGGTATCAACAATATGAATGTACTCTACAAAGTGTTCTTTGGCAGTGCTGATGAAATTGATCTTCATTCCACTCAATCGGTAAGTAACAATAAAATAAATTGTCGTTGTAACTCTTCAGAAGTAAACTGTCATTGTGGTTGAATGAAAATTTCATTCTAGTGCAGACTAATTTGAGTTTCTAATTCTTATTATTTATGTGCATCACATGCATCTTTGCACATTATAATTCTGGAAGGAATCGTGATACTATTAATTTTTTTCCATTATAATTTTAACGTAAGATTTTTAAATCATTTTCAAACTATTACAATTAACTCCAGGAGAGACATAATGTGCAGGCGACCATTTCTTATAAACTAAAAGTAATTGGGAAGAGAGTCTGCAGAAGGCAATCAGAGGTTCCTTTAATAATATACTTAGTACTGCCCCAGACAAATCAGCGTAGAATTACTAAACTCAAAGTGTCGTGATTTTATTCTTAAGTAGACGGCACTGAGACTGCAGAGATAGTGAGCAAGTTCTCACAATCTGAGGTTCAATTTTCACTACGAATCTTTTAACCTTAGAACTGAACTATGCCCTCAATAGTAACAGGAGAACTTTATTTACCTCTGACCTATTCAAAAGATTTCTTCTGCTTTTTCTACGCTAGCTCCGACCATAGCAGTGTAAATCACTGTCAACCATATCTATTAGTTTAAATCCCAAGCACAAGTTATGAATTGGTGAAGCTGGTGAAATTGTCCATTTGTGAATGATACAAAACTAAATCCAATTAACATTTAATACATTCTGATATACAACATTCCATTTTTCCATAAGGCTGCTTAAGTAATTGTGTTCATACTATAATTTAAGTACAAATAAGCCTAAGAAGGTAAAGCGCATTTATGACAAACTTTAATTATTATGAGCTCCTCATTCTTCATACCTCTTGCTCTATTTGCTTAGGATTTATTAATAAGGAATTTATTTTATTGTTCGTTAAGCCACAATGAACACGAGACAGTGCAAAGCAAGTTTATCTGAACCTGCACCGGAATGAATGGAGATTATTAGTGGTATCTCTAAATCACTAAAGAATAAAAACTTAATTGTCTGGCTACATCCTTTCCTTCAGATCTCAAACTAAACAGCACCTGCTGCGGAGCCGAGTCTTCCTCACCACACAAGTACTTTGAGGAGATCCTGGCCAGCCTGCGGCAACTTCCTTCCTCAACACAAGCAGTCACACTCAAACTTCTACATAGTCTTTCTCTGCTGCTCTCAATTTCATGGATCATTTAAGTCTTTTCCACTCACACGATTACACATGAGTTTCTTCACAACAAGCAGCCGAGATTCTCTTCTTAGTTCAGTTTGATACAGATTAAGGAAGACTCCAGGATGATCTTGAAACTTCAACCTGCTCCTGCCTCTCCTTCTCAGGAACAAGAGTGAGAAATATAGAATCACAGCACATCACAAGTTCAACATTTTCATTGTAAGTTGTTGTTGACTGTATTCTCATACCAGTGCAGTGTTGAAAATGTAAAATAGCAGAATATCACTGGTTTAATCCAAGAATTTGAATATTTTAAATTATCAAATGTCATGTAATGTAAGATTTATTTGTTTGTTTTCAGAACAATCAGAAGAACGATTGGGAAGCACTTTCATCGTACTCAACGATCAAATCCAGTAAGCCTTTCGTCTGGCTCTTTCAAAATTTCGTTGTTACTAGAAAGGTTATTCTCGCTTAAAATATCTTAAACTATCTTCATTTAAAGAATAGTTTTAGAAAAGATTACGATTTATTCTTTGGATTGCAGATGTTCCTGTTATCAAGATATCAATCGTGTCCGGAATGGAAGAAAGAAGTCAGCACAAATTGTTATAGTTAATATAAAGTTAAGTTTAAGTAATTGAGTAGGGTAGCTTAACTCAGGATAACTCAGTGTACACGCAGTTGGGTAGCTAATTGTCTTAGAAATGTCATCAATTCTCAAAAGACAAAAGATGCCTTCCTCATTTCAAAACTTGTTATGCTGGGGAATCGCAGACAGGTTTTTTGTTCTCAAAATCGTGATTTGTAAAATTGCAGTATTAAGACTAATTAAGTCTGTAAGTGTGAGTCTTGTAACTGGAAATGGTATAATTTTGATTGTGCATTGACTAAGTTGGTCCACCAAATTATAAGTTAGTTCTTGTATAATATTTCAACTAAAAACAATTTCCAAGTACTCCCATCAAGTATATTTCACGAGTTAATATTTCTTTTATAATATTTCTTTAGTAAAATTCCTCTCACTTGCGCAGTAGATTCTTCGTGGAAGAATATATTTAATTCTTGGAATTTAAGGTGAGGGAGATTTTTTAATTCTTGCAATTGAAATGCAGAGAGTGACAAATTCTGAGTGAGTCGAATTCATTGCTTCACGTGATGAAAGCTCAGCATTGGGTTGTCTTTGTTTTAATTGCTTTAATGTTATAACAGAGTAGATACATTCGTATTGCGTGCATCGTTGCAAAACTTTGGGAATGAATGTTTGACATTAAGAGGAAGAGGGTGGCGTTTTCGATTCTGTGCATCGCTTCTTGTGAGTGAAAGTAAAGGCGGTGTATTGATTTCTCCGATAACGCACGATGTTAGGTCTTGTTCAATGCAAGTCACAAATGTAGACTTAATGTGTGTAGGTAATTAGCACATTACACTGTACTGTTTAGCAGTCCCCAACTGACAGATTTCATGCAGTTTTTTGTAAAAAATTGTGTCAATATTCAGCTTCTATTGAAACCAAAACTACCTACTTATGAATTAGTTATGTTTGAATTAAATTTTACAATACAATTTTTATGTTTATTTGAATCAAGTGTTTGCGCAGGTAACAGCAATACACAATTTTTAGACCCATTGTCGGAATTGGGTTTACTGATTTAAATATTATGATAGTTAATTAAACTCATAGCTACACATTAATTGTGGAAAATGTGTGGTTATTCCCATAAAACAAAACAATTGAATAATTACGAGTGAACTCTATGATGGATTAGAATTGATTGATTAAATATATTTATTGTAAGTAGGGAAATGACTTAGGATGAGTAATAAGGCAAAGTTGAGACCGAAGGGCTGCGAGTGAATCCGAATGGGTAACGTTAATTCCATGAAGCTTATAAACTCTTAACTTACTATTACCAACAAGGGTTCATCTATTTATTATATGGAATATTGAACATTGAGATATTGGTATACCTCTGTGTATCATAATGTTAAGTATGTGAGATGTGAAGTGATGCATGAAAGTGCAGCGTATGCACCTGAATCAGCAGTGCTGATTCAGAGGACAATAGTCTTGCCGGACTTTGGAGTGCAACCTCTGCACTCGCTACCTTTGTACCCCTGACACACATTTTTTTCATGAAAGGGACTATTCTTCCAATACCCCATATAAACCTAATTTAGACTGTTAGTTAATCAGTCAAGAGTTGTTGAGTGATTGCCCTGTTAGTATCCTATTTTAACTATTCAATAAACCGATGGGAACCCGAACTCTCTTCACCGTCTAACCGACTTCTTACAATAGTGCCACGAGATTCATCTTATCTTGATGATCAAACTGGTGAACTCCGACACATCAGATAACGAAAAACAAGTCTGCTGAATTAGATTTCAAAGGCCCTTTTCATGCTGCAGTCATATTGTTATTGTGAAGTATTGGAAGAATCATTGGAAATATATGTGAACAGTTTTAATGCACACGTTGAAGCTAAGAAATAAAAGTAAATCTACTGACTAAATTAGATCATCAATTATGAAAGCTATAAATTGTGTTAACAGACATGAAATAATGGAGTGATAATGAAAAGCATTGTATTTCGGTATCATCGGATGAAGATGGCATTTAAAATTGCCTGCTGAGTACTGCAAACGAATAAAACTTACACCTGCTATCCTTACGTCAGTTAGCAGATCAAAAATTTTTATTTTCACTGTAAAAATTCCAAAGAACGTAATCAAATCGACATGAACTTGAACTGCAGTATGTGTTGTTGGAATGCTACACTATTTATGCGGGAGTGAGGACTCGTGTTTGTTGCATTAATAAATTACTATTACTTAAACTACTGCATTAATAGTTTGCTCCTTTATCAAAGACTGAGCATGGTTAAGTCCCAAGTGGAAGTTCACTACTCATTTATCTATTTACACATTGCTGGTCATCTCTATTCAGCTATAACTATTATTTTGCAGATTCGCATTTTATCATGATATCCGTGGAGGAGAGTTCTGAGAAACAAGTATGCTATGTAATTATCCTACTCGACTGCTAAGAGCAAAATAATGGTGAGATCAACCGAAGCATGTTTCCTGTTCACGAAAAGAAAGCTGACTCTCAATGAAATCCAAGCCTTCAACCCGACAACTGAATCTGCACTCAACACTCATCACCAGACGTTTAACAGAAGAGGTCTGAGAATTCACACACACTCAAAGTTTATTACGCTTACTAATCAAAACTATAAGCACACAGTGAGATGATTGTGTCCAGAAGAGATCACGAGGGAGTGAGAGAAAGAGGAGTTTA
>JAQGAD010001519.1:0-18855 GCA_034696625.1 Isotomurus palustris | reverse complement strand
CACAGGTAGCCGAGTAAACTCATAAAGTTGAAACTCATCTTTATTGCTTATTCATTTTCAAAACAGATTGATTTGATACTTGAGCACTAGAAACTTAAACCGTCTAATATTCTTTCCTTTTCTTCACGACTGCTGCAGGTAAAAGTTATTTCCTCACAGAAGGCCGTGTAATAATTCAAACGCAGCAATAAAACTGTTCCCAGAAACACTGACAACTGACGAAAATCGGTGGAAAATTTACCTGAATTAAAGTAATTTAAAGGTGCATTATAGGCACTTTACAATGTGATAAATATTCTGAACAACATCAAGTTGTAAATAACTCTCGGCTCATCTCACTACTCTCACTAGTCAGTCAGTCAAAGCTTATTTGCTGACTGCTGACGTGATGGTATGTCCGTATCATTCGGCTTGTCAACAACTCGTGCAATAAAACTTGATTTTCTCCTTTTATGGAAAATGAAATTTTAGAAATTCGAACCAAGGGATTCCAAATCAAAAGTATTCTTGTAAAAGGTCAGGTCAACATTGCCCTTATTTGTGATTGAACCATAAAAATATTCACGATCTGTATAAAGACTTCAAACTCAGAAGTTCCTGAGAGATGAAATCATCCGTACAGGATTTCTTACAAACTAAATGCCCAATTACACTTCGCTAACTTGTCAGAAAGGATCTCAGGCGAGTATTAAATCTCCCAATAAAATGCTAATTAAGTAGACCAACATCAACAACTATTATAAACTTGACTTTAAATACTTCAAATCAGTCTAAAAATTAATTTACCACATCAAGCATCTCAGCATGAGGCAATAATGTTACATGCAAACCCATCTCCTTCCCAAAGACTCCTAGCTGGTTATCTCAATGGCACTGCTGCTGCTTCAAGCTTCAACAGAAATTCCATTCTAGCACATCCAGGAATTTCAAGTTCAAACACACAATCTCACGTGTAGCGTTCATTTATCAGTAAATTTTTCATTGTAGCATACCAAAAGGAACTAATTCATTTTACTCAGAATACCAACAAACAACATGTCCATTCAAAATCCAAGCAATAAACACGACAGGAAACTAGGTGAAAAGGAATACACACACACAGAAAAGCAAAGGGTTAATATAAAGCGTAAAGTATTTTCCAAAAATGTACAATAGAATATAAGCACAACACAAAACTACTAAAATTCTTCCATTCATCATATTCATCATTCATTCTTTCTTATTGCTGTTTAAAATTCCTCTTTAGTTCTCCTTAAACTTAAGTTCTTATCTGCGCTACACTTCTGCACGTTCAACGTTAACTGAATATCACAAATCACAATATATGAAAATATTAAGGTGTGTGTGTGTGTGGTTCTTCCCGAAGGAAATTTTAATGTCTTTGGAAAACACACAAGACACATAGGGTGTGTGTGTTTGTACTTAGAATTTCGAAAAACATACCTGCCTGCTGGAAACCTACAATTTCTACGCACAAATCTGTATACAAAATACACCCCAAATAACAACGGATTAAGTGGACTCACAAAAGCCCAAAGGATTCAATATTTTCCCTCATAAACACAATACAAGTTGACCGGAACATTTCACTATTCCATTTACAATTCACTAATCTTATTGTTCAGATGGTCAGCCCTAAAAGAAACATGAAAACAACGGAGAGACCAACCTGTCAAAATCCTTCACTCGTATTTAGTCCAAACTTCTCTCTGCTCTGCCCTTTCATACTTTCATCCATTTCTATCTCTGCATTCACAATATTAAAATTAACAATGCTAAACTTCCACTTCTGAAGATCCCGGACACACTAATAGTACATCCCAACAATCCAACTTACTTGCCCAGTGTTCTTTTACAACATTATTGTTTACGAGCATTGAATCCCCAAATGTCAAATCATTCAAATCTCCTTCAATTCCTCCTCCATGAGTTCTTATCTGATCTGTCTTCCTCACAATGTAACACCGTCCACGTCCACTATCCTTTCCATCCTTTCTTAAGCTCAAATTGCTGCACATAAGACAGAACAAAGCCGTCGAGTTTTTGAAGGCGATGCGTCAACAGAAGCTTCGGTGGTTGTACAAGCTTACCGTGATTTGTAATTCATGAATGTCAGCCGAGGTGGATGAAATATAAGTCGTAGAAAAGTGAAAACTTCAAGACAATGAAAACAGTAGCAAGTAGCAATCGATAAGCATCAGGTAAAGCTGGAGATTATTTTTAAGAAGAAAAGAGCATTACGCAAGTTTAAGAAGTAAGAAGATACAAAATACAAATGTGGATACGTGTGTGCATTAAAAAAACTTGACATAACCAAGCAGACAATAATAGCTGGAATTTCTACGAATGGCGACTGTCATTGTACAATTGTACACTTTGACACTTTCCTCCTGTCTTCGTCATACATCAACTTCATATTTCACTAGACAAATTGATACGAGAGATTCCTATCAAACAGTACAAAATTGCAACAGACAGATTTATATTAGGCTTCCATTTATTGTTGTACACACCTGGTAGAATCCAACAATCAAATCAACCTAATCTTTTAATATGTACGGAGTTTAAGATAACTTCTTTTCCATGTAAAATTCACACGTTATTCGTTAAACAGTTTGTTCCCAATCCCGTTTCCCATGTTCCTGTTCCGTCAATTGTGCAAATAATCACCAGCTCTCAGGTACTTGAATACTCAAGTTAGCCCAAAAATGACTGCTGAGTGCTTAGTAAACCTTATCATCTCGATTATCCTTGAAGATATGACGCAATTTATGAACAAGATAAGCACACATAAACACAAGCAATATATGTGAGAAAGTAAACATTGCAATGTGGGAAACAAGGTTTAAAAATGCACCTAGACATATCGACGTTCTACCTTAAACAAACCACAAACCTTATCCACACATCCTAATACCTAATACCTAATACCTACAGAATATTACACACACACACCTGATCACCTGAATTATTTATTTGTGGGCTTATCTTCCTCTCGTGTTACATCAGGTCATTTCCCCTTCACTTACAAACTTTCAAAACGTCAAGCACTAAATTTTATCTGTGTAACCCAAAATACTAGAAACCTCCGATGACTGAATGTCCCTTGTAGATATTCTTTTAGCACATCCAGTTTACACAGTTTTGCATAAATAAACTCTAAACCACCAGAAACCACTCATTACTTTCCTATCCACATTCAGCCTTTAAGAATTTAAGGGAAACACGACATTACCCGACGAATCTCCCGAACAAGGGTCAATAAATATTTAATGGGGCTATACACCCATAATTCAAGTCCACCCAGGACAAGACTAGAAGACTGAGAACAATGAAATGATGATGAATAATGCTCTCATAACAAGTCGTAATTCAGCACATGTTTTGTATTTTCTACCTTCACAAGAAGAAGAAGCTGGGAACGAATTTTATTCCACTAACTTGAGGAACATATGCCACTCCGTACTTCCAACTTCAAATGTTCAAATGTTCAAATGTTCAAATTATGCGGACTCCTACCTAATTTGCAAATTGCTTTTTAAGCAATACCTCATTGAAATACAAGAAAATAAATCACCCCGTGGACAGCACTACAAGGAGAAGTCTAATTTCACAGGAGTGTTAAAATAACGAGAATCAAAGAACCAAGCAAAATACTTTAATACTTACTTGTCTCTCTCTCCACCGTTGTCTCACACACTCCCAGCTTTTTAGCAAATATTTGATAAATAACGCTAAACGAAGGTCTTACAAGGTAATAAAGTGCCGAATCTGAGAACGTGTCGTGTCTTCTTGGACATGAAAAGGAATTCGGAGTTTTTTTCCCTTGTAATAAAATCCCTAATCATCTGCAGCACTGCATAATAAATGCTATGTACTCACTCACCCTATAATAAATATTATATACCTAAGTCATTTGTATCTGTACTCTCATATTCGCATTAAAATAGGAGAGATCGGACTATCGGACTCTCTTTGAATTCCCTCTGTGTACAAGTTGAATTCTAAAACGAACAAGTGTTTGTGTAGCTGCATGTATAGTTGGTAGTTGGTAGTTCATCACTTTCGACACTGAGGAATTCCTATTGTTCCTGCTACCTTCAATATCCATATTGCTTTGAAAGGTTTAAGTACAATCTCTTTCTCTCTCTCTCTCTTGCATCCTTCTTAATTCAAACGTCTTCACAGGCCATCATCTCCTCCGTATGAGTTAAAGCCCTAATAAATACGATGATGATGGCATAAATTGCCACAAAATTTTTATGTCTCGACTCTCGACCCATCTGAAGTGCAAATGTCGATTTGCCTTGTTAATAAAAAGTGGTAGCTTGTGTCTAAAAGTCCGAATTGGACGTAAAAATGGTTAAAAAGTTGCCCACAAAAATTCCCCATCCCTACCTCCCTCAGTCTCCAAGATGAAGCTTGCATGTCCAGTCTCGCTTCTTACACTCAGATTGGCTTCGACTCTTCGACTCACGAAGGCATATATTACGGGAAGCAGTGCAATACAGGAAAATCGATGAGCCAAACTGCTACTGGATTTTCCTCATCGTCTCTGTAACTTATTGACAAGCCTAAGTAATGATAACCAATTTCATCTCATGATTACTCGAGAATCGGGTGAGGTTGCTGGTATAATGCTGCTTGCTGCAGATAAAGTTGATGTTGATGGCTAGCCGGTTCTCTGTACACTCCCATCTCATCCAAAAATCCAACTCTCCATTGCCATCATCATTATGCACGAGAGAAGTGAGACATGATTTTTGCAACATTTAAAACATCTCTTTTGCACCTCAATCTTTACTTCTCTACCTAAATTCCTCCACCCTGACGTAACATCTCAACTCTCTCACAAACTCTCAACCTCTCTCCGTTTAATTAGCATTCGTGATGTGACTCTCAGCCCGAATTTACATTCCTCCTTTCATTATTTCCATTTCGCTCAAGTCACGGACTTCGGACTCACTACACCATGAACGATTATGAAACAGATTGAAAGTGTCAATCTACTTCACATACTCTTCATTTCAAATGCTTAAATTCCATCAAAACCAAATCTAAATTCAAAGCGAAAAGCAAATCTGTCTTAGAATTAAAAGCATAAAAAATCTCTCATTTACCTGCCAAGCCAATCACAGTTATTGGTAGGGAAGGCTCCAGCATTGGGTAGAAGCGGCAGGAGCAGCGTAAAAATGACCAGGACATTTATTAAGGTAACTACTGAGAAGGTGGAACAGCCTCGGAATGTCTTTTGTCTTAACAGAGGAGAAATTAAATAATCAACCCATCGATACTTCGTCTCTTCTAAAACTTCTGATGAGTTGGCCTTCGTCGTTCGGACATAATTGAAGTCATGACGAGAGCCATCAGCTTCAACGGAGTGACTTGATTTTTCTTCCTTTTGACTTATACAAACACGACAGGGCGAGGAATCAGAAGACGATGAGCAAAGACTACAGAACAGCCCAATCGAGCCATCTCCATCATCTTCTGAATTGGCACTTGAAGAAGAAGACTCTCTCAAGAATTTCTTATTAATGTAATCACTCTCGCCCTTTAATTTCCACCACCTCCGTTTCGATTTCCACCAGTCGTCGTTAGTGTTACTGCTTCTCTCAATCTTATTACAGTCAGTCTCAACACGTGCACCGTTTACGTTGCAGATATCGCACGAACATCTTGTTCTTCTAGTCAGCCTCTCCACTTCCCCTCCTTCTTCTCTGTGATTATTACGGGGAGTAATCATTTTGCCAATTTTTCGGCAATTTCCAAAGAAATTATATTATCCTCGTTGAAGAACGCAGATGAAGTCAACACAACGAGCAACAAAACTGTTCTCCACAGATTTTTAATGGGAATTCATATGGTAATGTAATTATTATTATGATGATGATTATCAAGTCTCTCTCTCTCTCTCTCTCTATTCTCTCGTCCGTGATTTACTCTTTCGATTTCATGAAAACACAACAAACACTCAGGCTTAAACTCCCATCCACCCTCGAACAAAGTAATAATTGTAATGGATCAGTTCTTTACACAGCAGATTCTCTCTACTCTCTCTACTCTGCGTATACTCTTCTGTACAGTTGTAGCCATTCAATTCACAAATCACAAAGATATATTACACGAGATACGGGAGACTGTAAGTGCAGTATCCTCGAGAAATGTTTATATTTGTGAGGCTAAGCAGGTTTCAAACCTGTTTTTGTTTAGTTAGTTACTCATTACAAATGAGTTTTGTGTTTAAACAATTCGAGATTCAGTCACTATAAGAGCTGTCTTCATCTTATCTACGGACATCCATCCATGCGAGAGACGAGCTTTTAAAAATTGTTTAGATTCCGATAATGCCCATCTACTTCCAAACTTCCAACTTATTATTATTCTCCCGAGGACTATATGGCCAACCATTAAAGCCCAATGGTCCTCATCACTTCGGATAACCAAAGATCTCGTCACTGGAGAACAGCAGATCACAGAGTCCTTCTTAGTGGTAACAACTTCTTGCCTTCTGGGTCTTTTGATCTTCCTCAAGAGATAAGACACACTCACTCACATTCCATGTCACAGTATGGTCCACACACACACGAAGGAATTCGTACGAACAAGAGATCCCCACCAGCAGAATAAAAATTACGTAAAGTTGGCACTCACTCCAATAATATAAATCGCAGTACTGCTTTACGTGTGTGTGTGTGTCTCCCTCAATCTGATAAACTTTATAAGGTCGGTGATATCCGAAAGGGAAAAAGACAAGTTCCAAATTGCAATTGTCAGTAAAGGTTATGGCCTCCGAGATTCTGATTGCTTCGCGTAGTCTCTTCTCGTGAGAAGAAGTCGTGAGTCCTTTCGCAATAAAATCCACAGTTGTCATATACATGCATTATTACATCGAGAGATGTGATCACCAAAACACCAAAGGAACTTTACCAGTCTCTCACAAGTCCAATCTCCAATCTAAAATCCAATCACTTCAGCTTGCTTGTCTCACTTCTCACTTTTCCACACTCTGTTAAACTCAATCAAAGATGACAATCACACACACAGATTGTTCTACTTGGCTCACTTATTATCCTTAACCGAACCTGTCAAACCAAAACTCGAACTGAACAAATCATTTGTTTATGGGTTTTGTCACACAACCGTCTCTTCATTTCAAAAACAAATGATCCCGATAGTACGCACGATTATCATGTAAATATCTCTCGTAATTCGCAAGTAATCTCACGTTCAACTAGGGGATACTTTTTCACAGTTAATTTAACTTAAGGTTCCGTAAGGTTCCCTCAGTCCACAAGCACAAGGCGTAAATTCCCAAAAATCAAATGGAACTTGAATGAAGTGGAGATCGAGTATATCTTCACCCTGCGAGAGTACTTGGAAGAATGAGAGGGAGAAAAGCAAGTGGACGAAGAATAGGATAAGAAGAAGAATGAGAAAGGGATTCTAACTTCTTCTGAGACTCACTACATTAACATTTACTCCTGCATCTCTCCCTTTCACGTATACAACTTGCTGCTGCTGCTTTTACAAAGATGCACTTGCTACTCAGGAGATGCATTATAAATATAGCATGAAGGTTACACCACACTACCACTACCAATACATCATCATCTTCCATCCCTTCCCGTGAATTACTTCCCTTATGGACAACTTGTGCTTGTCTAAAAAGATAATAAGGAATTTACTCGCTTTTTTATACTCATTTCATGGTTCGTTATACCAATATTTTCTTCATGAGTAAACCACTAACTCAATACAAGTGGTCGCATCGTGGTTTCCTAATCTGCTGATTGAAGATGTTTTCTCTAATTATTCCTCTGTGGTAGCCAATAGCCAATGCACAGTCATAAAAAGTACATCAAATATCAACTAGTTTTATTTTGCTACGAATTTTATTGTGTTTGAATTCACATCAATAAATTAATTTAGTAAGTCTGCTGCGGTTTGACATTGTCAGGGAGCTTTTCCACGAATTTCTCAAACTCCTTTCTTTCAAAATCAAAGATACGAAGTACGAACATCTTTTAATTTGTATTCTCTCTCTATATACTCTTTGCTGAAGGATTTAAAGACAAAAGGAGCTTTCGCAAAAAACCAAGCTTCAAACTTGTGTACCTTGATCTTGGAGATTCGATTGTACCTCATGATATAAATAGGATCTGAAAATAATGCCTGTTTTTTTGCTTCACCCTTCATCCAATCTATTTGAATTCATTAGAGAGGAGAGAGATACACTTCTTGCAGTACATCAAACACCAGCAGATCACTTGATACTTAACTGACTCTCTAGAATTCTAAATGCAAAAGACATTACATAGCATCGACAATCGACGATGAGCTCCTTGAGGAGATTACACATGGAGAGAAGACCGAAGATGATGGGAACACAATGACGAGTCTGCCATAGGCACGGGCTTCTTCAAGACTTCAAGCTCCAGTGAGCTGAAGATGGGATCATCAGGTGTCTATATGTCTTCTCCATCAAAGGACGAAGGTATTTAACCCCCTCCATTCTTTTCTATTAACACAAACATCCACTCGCTCATCTCTCTTCGCTTTTTTATCACCGAATCGAATTCTCATAATTACGGAGAGTGCATAAAATACATCCCGCATGTAAATCCCAACCGTCACAGGACAAAAATACAATCAAACAGAAACTTATAAATACAGAAGCTTCATGCGTGTAAAATATAAATATGCTACTATACATCGACTCCTTTATCTAAATCAAATTACACCACGTGCAAAAACCAGACATTTACAGACACTAAAAATTCCAATTTGCACTGTCAACTTATCTAGTTATCTATTGTATCTATTGCTAGACTCAGAAGTGATGTGACTATAAAAGTCTCTCGAGTACAGATGGCTTCTCTCTTTTAAATCCAAAATGTAAGAAAAATCCAGCCCAGGATTTTCTCTCTCATTCCAAATCATTCTGGTTGCCGATTGACTATAAATTATAAATATAAATATGAAATCTCTGGACATCCCTAACTTGCTTCCCAACTCACGCCACGCTACAAGTTGACACAAGAAACAGATCTGCTTTCATCCCTCGGATTAAATACACAAACATGTTGTCACTGCATTGACACCAAATAAATCTTATGATAAGAGTTCACCAAGACTTCTTCCGGACTCTCCAATGCAAATAAAGTCCTCACTCGTTCCACTTGGGTATATAAAACAAGACTGTTGACTGCACACACACGTAATTTTAAAATAACGTCTGTTCGACTTAGTTGCAGCTTTATCTCTTTCTAAACCTCTGAAAACTTTTCACTACAAGTCTTACAGAATCTCAGACTTCCCGAAAAAATTATCCCACAGAAATGACGACTGTCAGGAAAATTATTAACTCTCCAGACGCTCCGCAAAACCCTTTGCCTTTAAGGTGAGTAGCTATTTGTGATACTAATCTCATAGCCCATGAATACATTTTAAAATCATCTTGAAACTACTATTACAGTCAAGCGGTTCAAGCAGGAAATACTCTTTATGTTTCCGGACAATTAGGCTTCACTCTTGACGGGAAACTCGTTGAAGGTGGGATCGAAAATCAAACCCGTCAAACGCTCGAGAACATCGGAAACATTTTGAAAGCTGCAGGAGCAGATTTCAGCAATAGTACGTTGTTAAATGTATCAAATAAACAAGGGAAAGAGTTTTCTTTTAATTCTTTTAAATTATTACAGTTGTGAAAGTGACTGTGCTTCTTCAAGATATCAAAATGTTCTCGGATATGAACAAAGTATACGGAGAATGTAAGTTTTAATCAACCGTGACGTAATTCAGCGTTTCCAATTTAAAAATTATCTATTGACAAATACATCCCTTGATTCATATTTTTCCAGATTTCAAAGAAAGGTTCCCAGCTCGAATTGCCTATCAAGTTGGAAATCTACCCAAGGTGATTAAAACAAAATTAAAACTATTCAATATAAAATAAAGTAATTATATAAAGCATTTATTTGTTTAAAGGACGGAGCTTTAGTTGAGATCGACGCTATTGCAATCGTCGGTAACATTGAAGAAGCTTGAGAGGAGTTGCCCACTTCTCAAATTCCCCGTGAACATTAGCTTTCAGCTGCCGACATATTCTCATTCTTGGAAATTAATCATCTCACACTATAATACATTATCATTACATCTTTGAATCAATGCTTACACTCAGAACACGAATAAAAAACAAAAGAAAAATATACATTACTTGAAAATGCATATCTTCATATGGGATTTTTGAACCAAGCATTCGACATTTCAAATCGAGGAAAGATAAAGAACACTATAAACTCGAAAGTCTTGTGACTGATTTCTTTCATTTGTTTTTACGAAACTTTCGGAGATATGAGTAAATCATGAATCTACAAGCAGAACTAACCTGTAGCATGTGGCATGTGACTTAATTTCACTTGAATCTCAACTATTTACCTATGACATCTAATCACTAGAGCTGAGTTTACTGAACAATTTCTCTATAGCTTGATACTGATTTATTCTTTTGTATTTTTTGCGAGTCTTTAGGCGATATGAGTGAAAGAGTGAATCATCGAAGTAGAACTAAATGCAGCATGAGACATGTGACAATTTTACTTTAAATCTCAATTTGCACTGATATTGTATGGTTGATTTTATTGCTTAACTCAGATAAGAGAATCTCCACACTGCCTGAACTAAATGACTCATCGAAGATACAATCACAACGAACATTGTGTGCAAATGTTTCGAGTTTTAATCAACTTTATCTCAGCTTAAAGCTTAACTAAACTCCAGAAACTCATTTTTTGCGTATAATTTCCGGCCGCCGGCCATTAAAGTTATGAGTGTATTTTACGCTTATAAATGTGAAGATGAATTCGTCGCACTTTTAGAATCGGGAGGATTTTCTTGCCCTGCTGTAAACATTCGGTCTAAATAAGACATTATAGGTTTAAATAGTTAGTTTGAAAGAAAGTTAAAGTTAGTCGAGTGCTAACTTTCTTGGAATTCACACTTCTTTCCTCGGCATTGTCCAGTAGTACTTACAATAGCTCACAGCGTTTGTTTAACCATAATAAAAGTCTCTAAAACCTCGAATAAAAAGAGTCCAATTTAGCAGTAGCAGTCTCACAATCAGTTAAAGTAATAATCGAAAGTGAGAAAGAAGCATCAGCAAAGTGGAAGCAAACAATGGAGAATTTTTTTATCAATTCGGATTACGGCTACTCCCCACCAGTGGTAAATTGGCTTTTGAATTATTCGGAATTCGAATTTTGAGAGCAATACTAACAATGGCATGTATAGGACAACATATCAGGTCACTTCGGCTCCCTTCCAAAAGTATTAATAATACATATTTAATTGTAGCCGGGTAGCTCAGGTTTGTCGAATCCAACTCATTATGGAATTGGAGGAGGTTCATTTCCTCCAGGACACGCTTGGTCAACTGCAATTAATCATACTGGATCATTACCATCGTCAGCGGGAGGATCCTTTCATGGACCTGCCTATGCGAATCCTTCTCAAAATCACGTTTCAGGGACCTCCTCAGAATCATATAATTTTGACTCTCTAAACGATGAATTTCTGCAGGATCTTATGAATGACACATCCGTAAGTCAATTCTATTGCGCTCCAGTTAGTTATCCCCACTGAAGAATAAATTTTTCATATTATTAGTATGCATGTTTGGCTTTGGCATTTAAGTTAATTCTAGCCTAGTTTTCTAGTTGAAGTTTGATCCAGGTTTCGTGTGAATATTATAGAATGCAGTCCAGCTAAAGGAAAAACTGGAGAAGAAACTGGAGAAGAAACTGGAGAAGAAACTGGAAAAATTGGAGAAACCATTGGTTTCATGGCGTCTAAACCACAGTAATAAATAAATAAATAAAAATCAGATGTAGCAATCAAAAGTCTAGCAGAAGTATTATAATGTAGTGATATATTACAACTACTTTCTTGTTCCAGAACTTCCAACACTTCCAAGCCAAGCAAGGGTGAAATACTTGAGAAGGCCGTAGCTTATATTAAGGGACAACAGCGAGAAATCGTTGAACTGAAGCAAAGAAAAGAAATCTTAATGAGGAGCTGTTAGAAGTCACGAGTCGACTTCAGGTGATTAACTACAGTTGAAAAGGTTATTTTTGACAGCAGTGGTAGTAACTATTACGTATTTGTATTAATTCATCTGCAGAGATAATCAAGATTGGTCGAAGCAATGGAATGGAGTGGAATTGAGGAAAGCAGTCCATTTGAACATGAGGGAGACTTGAGATTACTTGGGGGACATTAATACTTACAATCAGTACTTATATTATTTCTAAAGAGTTGTTTGGAAATAAAGGGAAACACTATATGATAGAATTTTTTGTATGAACAAGCAAACCTTTGACCTTTGATTCCTAATCAATAGAACTGCAGGCACTGTAAACGCCTTCTAATACAATCTAGGTTCTAGCTAGGTAAATGTAAAAAAGTAAACTTAACGAAAGCAACAACGCTATCTTCCAGATCTTTGAAGCTGTACACTGATAGATGTGAACCAGAAATTCTCACTCTCCTCTTGTACTGATGAAACATTTATTACATTTTAGCTTTAAGTCACTTAAAATGCACTTCGCTCATCCAGACTATCCTTAGTTCCCGTTTCCAATCAGACACACACACACACACAAGACAAGCTGAGCTGAACATAAGAATATTGAGTAGCCACTGAGACATGGAAATAACAGAAGACATTTTCATTTCCAAGCTATCCAAAGGCATCGCTCCGATTCCTGACAATGAAACGACATCGTTAATTCCAACGTCCTACATTAAATCTGCGAAATGGAATCTACTGAAGGAAGATTTGGCTCTACCTGCAGCAGTCCTGGACATAGCAAACGTTGCCCACAATTTAGACTGGATGGACTCGTTTTTGAAAAACTCGTTTGATTCCAAAATCCTTCTCGCACCTCATGGAAAGACATCAATGATGCCAGCCCTATTTCACAAGATACTGGAGCATCCAACAACATGGGGAATAACTCTTGCCACTGCAGTTCAGGTCAGAGCAGCCCATGCTCATGGAACCTCAAGAGTCCTAATGGCTAACCAACTTGTGGGACTACAAAATATGGAAATCATATCTGACATTAAAGCAAAAGACGAAGGATTCGATTTTTCATGTCTCGTTGACTCATCCGATTCCGTAAACCTTCTGGGACAATTCTTCTCATCTAAAGGACAGACTATCGATGTTCTTCTCGAGTATGGAATGGAGGGAGGTCGTACTGGAATCCGCAACAACTCTGTGGAATCACAAACCTTGGAAGCAATAAAAAACTGGTCTGGAACTGTGAAACTCAAGGGAGTCGAATTTTTCGAAGGAATCACTGATTCTGAGGCACTCATCCGTAACCTCATCGACCGGGTTCTCTCCCGAACTAAAATTCTTTACGAACAAGGCGTTTTCGGATCCGAGTCCTTCATCCTCACTGGAGCTGGTACTGCTTGGTTCTATCTCGTTGCCGAGCTATTCTCAAAATTCAGCCAAGATAACCCCAAAATGCCCTTACAACTTTTAATCCGACCTGGATGCTACATCATCTTTGATATCGGTCGCTACAACGAAACACTTTTGAAGGTCCAATCCCTCTATGGAATTCCAGAGAAGCTATTGCAAACCTTAACAATCTGGGCTTATGTCCAATCCATTCCTGAACCTAACTTGGCCATAATCGCCTTCGGAAAGCGTGACGGAGCGATGGACTGTGGATATCCTCAACCATTCATGCACTATCGTCGAAAAGGAAATGACACTACCAACGACGTCTCAACTCCACAGCCCTCCGATGTTTCCACAAAAGGATGGAAGGTCACAAGAATGATGGATCAACACACTTTCATGGAATTCACCGAAAACGACGACATCCTCGTTGGAGACATAATAGTTTTCCACATAGCCCATCCCTGCACGACTATCGACAAGTGGAGGCACATCTTTGTCGTCGATTCCTCTTTCGACTCTCCCTATGAGGTTGTCGACGTGTACCCCACATTCTTTTAAAATTCTTGTAAAAAATCAATAAAAAATTCAAAATCAATTTCACTAATAAAATGCAATTTTTCATGAAGCTCACTCATGAATTCATATTAAAAGTCATTGTTTACATAAATTTGCATCTCACCATTGAGTACGAATGTGAAACGGGTCCACCCAGTCCGAGCGACCAATCAGAATCTCATAAAATAATTCGCGCGTAGGTTTGAATCTGTGAACTTGGAGTTGGCGTCTCCTACCATCACACAAATCCACTCAACCTGAAAAGCTCTTTGTTATTGTCACTCAAAGGGAAACATTAGTTAATCTTGTTTACATTTAACTATTCTTCCTAAGAATCATTAAACGTATTTTCACAGTATCACTGCAATTCAGCACTAGCCTAACCAAGAGAACCAGACTCTACACAAGGTATTACTAGAAGGAGAGGCTGTGTTTTAAATAATTAAGAGTTAAAACTGAAGTTGTTATAACTTATAATTCACCTGTGGATCTTTTATTTGTGATAGTCGATAAACGATGTCGATGAGTTCGTTTGGAGCTCCTCCCCCTCGGATGGGTGGAGGGCCTCAAGGAGGCGTCAGACCCCCTGCACCAAACCCTGCCCAGATACAGAAAATCCTCGACGAGAACGCCCATTTGATTCAGACTATTCAGGACTACCAGAGCAAAGGAAAAGGGTCCGAGTGTCTCCAGTATCAACAAACGCTGCATAGGAACCTTGTATACTTGGCGTCTTTAGCTGATGGAAATCAAAACATTCAACAAATGTTGCCGGTACGTGTCAATTAGTTTTAGTTAGCACATCGAATTTTATTGTGTTGGATGTAGCTAAATGAGATTTAATTTAATTACAGCCTCCTGGGCAAGAAATGCCTCCTCCTGGAATGCAGCAACAAGCGCAGCAGCAAGCCATGGGACAGCCTGGTCAGCAGCAAGGATATTATGGAAGGCCAAATCAGCCTCCGTCTCAGTACCCTTACGGTGGTGGATATCCTCCAGGTCAGGCAGGACAGCAGCCTGCAGGACAAATGGGAAATCCTTCTCAGGCTCCCGGACAGATGCCTCCAAGACCGAGTGGACCTAATTCTTCTCAAGGTCCTAATGCGCAGCAACCTTCCCCAAATCCTTCAGGTTATTTACAACAGTCGCAACCTACAGCGAACCAACCAGGACAGCCGCCAGGCCAACCTGGTCAGCACCCGCAATCACAACAGCAACAATATTATGGACACGGACATCCTAATTATCCCCAGTATCCGAATAGCCAACCTAATCCATATGGCCAAATGCCTAATCCTAATAATCCTGCGAATTCTCCTGCACAACAAGGACAGTCTGCTGGGCCTCAGCAACAGCAGCAGCAGCAGCAGTACTCTTCCACCCCTGGCGGGTATCCACCCAATCCCAATGCTTATCCAGGCGCTCCTACTGCAGGTCAGGGTGGATATCCTTCCCAATCTCAGCCAGGCTACCAATACAGCCCAGCATCCGGCTATCCGACTCCCGGAAGTCCGAGTACCGCTAGTGATAACAGAGGAGCAGCTCCTGGAGGCCCGCCTGGGTATCCTTCAAACTACGGTGGTCAGCAATATCCTCCATCTCAAGGCCAAGCATATTCTCAAAATCAAGGGTACAACTATCCCCCTGGAGGCCCCAACCAACCGGGAGGTGCTGGTGGGCCACAACAACCGAATGCCCAAGCTGGACAGCCGTACCAGCCATATCAACAACAGTATCAGGTGTGTTATCCGTCTTCAAAAACATCTTAACTGATGTAATCTTATCCGCTCGATAATTAAACTTATTTTTCCGGTCAGGGTTACGCTCAACCACCTCAAGGATATTCTGGCTACGGGTATCGACCACCCGGTGGACCGTCGCAACCCAACCAACAGCCTGGAGGATACAATCCTCAACAACAAGCTGGATATGGTCAACCTCCTCAACAGCAGCCCCCAGTTAGTCAGTAATGATAAGCTTCCTTAATGCCGGTCAACTGATCAAACTACTTAAAGGAGAAAAATCCCCGAAATCCCTGACTTCTATTATAAATACGGATAGAAATTAACGTTCAATAACCAGGTTGTTCTCTTTTTTAATTTTGATAAATTGGTCCCCCGCCCTGCCTGTTACATCCTGATGAGTGCGTCAAGGCCTAAGTTGAAATTGTGCGAGCATCGTTTCATGAACTGTTAGGTTGCAATCCCTGCTTTTTAATGATTTAGTGAATAAGCAAACGGGTTTTATTGCATGGAAATTCTATAATCAAATTAACGAATGAATACAAACGAACATACGAATAAGTTGTAAGTGTGAAGAGTGTGAACCCTTGAAGAACACGCTACAATACCTGAGTCATACTTGAAGGCTGTAGAATTAATACCTGTGGTTTTAAAGTAACTTCCATCTACAATGATAAAGTAGTATGGTATTTTTAGACTTGACATTTGTAAACTAAATGTATTGTGTGTGAAGCAACGCTAGTTTGAAGTAAAGATCTAGCATAAAATAATTAATTAGGTTATTATGTCCGAATTAGCCCTGTTTTCATATTGTCAATATCATGTAAGCAGTTAGAGGAATTAGGCAGTCGTAAGATAATACTCAAAACAAGGGAGACTAATATAAAATCTGAGAGTAATAACTCGCAACTGAGTAAAGCTTATAAGTGTGTCGTGTACGTGTAATTTAGTATTATATTTGTGTACCTAACATGCTATTAGCTAGTGCCAAGAATTTTTCAGAGAGCTACCTGAAATGAATTCAGTAATGTAAGTAGTTCCACATGTTCTACTTAGATTGTAGCTATAAATCCTTATGTAGATTAAGTAATATATGTATGAGAAGAATGCTGAGGACAGACTTATGTTACAAGTTACAACGATAAAGTAATTAATATTTTTCATATTTTTCTTTGGTTTATCGAGTTCAAACTGAATTATCAATTAGTTTATTTGTACAGAAAGTGTTTGATTTTGTTTGTCAACTTGCATAGAGATAATAATAAAGCAGACAAGCTACGATTTCGACTCGTCTACGGCTGTGAAGCCTATTTCAGTAGTTATATTCCATTCCCTGCATTGATCAAGTACCCGCTTCCTGTGGGACTTTTCGATATACTCTTGTTCAGTAGGCCGTACATGTTGGCAGACAATATTTTTTCCTTCCAGACATTGATACAAATCCAAGCAGTAGTAATAAATAACATCTCTGAACACGTAACTCAAATCGTCTACTTCTTTTATTCTGGCTTCTATTCCAAGAACAACAATGAAAACAAAAATGTTTCGCAATAGTAAGGTTTTGCATTAATACTCAAACATTCAATTATATTCTTTTAAGATTACCTGCACATTCTTTAGATAGAACGACACAATCGGCGGACTCATCATTTTCCGCTGAAAACAGACTATCTCCTCTGAAGATATGTAACATCAACACTTTCAATAGAATAATGATGTGTAATCGTCTCATTTCGCTAGTTGAAAAGATATTCGCTTACGCTAAGAACTATGAAATTATGGAATTATTAAATGTGATCATGCATCGTTCATGCAGCAACGAACAAAACAATTCTTGTGCGTGTCCTTAGATTTAATTTCATACCGCTTTCTTTTATTATTACTCACCTATTGCCCATTGTAAAAAGTTGAAAGGTCTATACGTTAAGTAAAAAGGTTTTGTGAATAATGAGATTTAAACTGTTGAGCTAGAGTACAAATGTTCGACACACTCGGATCAATCAGAATGAACGGTCTGGTTGAAAGCGAAGTCGGCGAAGTGTAGCTTGGATTGGAATAACGATAGGTTGGGTTGCAAGGTTTATGAAGCATAATGGAACTTTTGAGGATGTTTAGCCTCATCACTGTCCTTGTTAATTGTGCTGCTCTCGTTCTCGCTACTTTAAATGTTTTCCAGCAATCTGTGATTCAGCCTACGAAACCAACTGCCTCAATTACTAAATTACTTTCATCATGCCTTGTACATTTCCGCACAAGTAATACGAGTTTCATTAACTCATATTATACTTCCAGTCACCTAACTATACTGAGTGACCCGAGATACAATTCCACATCAATAATCCGAATTCCAGACAAGAAGAGGAATTGGCTCTCGTCGCTTGCTAAGCTTGGGAAATGGCAGAGGTGTCATATGATGACATCAGGATTCAGTGATCTCTTAAGGAACTCATATCCGGTGATACTTAACGATACTTTATTTATCGAAGAAAATCCGAACGTGGTCTTGTTAATATTAGACACTGAACTGGAAGAAAGCTTACTTTCTTCTGCAATGTTACGGCTTCGTTCAGTTGTTGTTCAAAGCTTCTTCCTCGTAGTAGATTCGCAGTTTCACACGCTGTCTTTAATCAACTTGCTTGCGGAGAATCACGAAGAAATGTTCTTGTGTCTCAATCACCCTCCTTCACATACTAGCAGCATTCTAAGTTACATCGAAGCACAACGCAAAGAAAGCAGAGACTTTCATGGACTTGAGATTCAAACTCCAAGTGTGATGTCACTTTACTACTTGTTTATGTTTATTCCTCCGCAATGCATGAAGTTGGGAAAGGACTTCGGAGGATCAGAACTGTTATGTACATTTATAATGTTAAGTGTGAAACTGAATTTCTCGATCGAAAGCTCTCCTGAATTATCTGACAAAATAGGCACACTTACAATTCCAGCGAGTGCAGGGATTAGTTCGAGTGAATGGGCCGAAGGGGAGGAGATCTTGGTGCGTGTGTTATCCAGTAGACGCAGCCTGCCGTTTGGATTTGTAATTGTAATCGACAAATCCGAAGTCGAAATCACAAATCC
>JAQGAD010001518.1:0-18874 GCA_034696625.1 Isotomurus palustris | reverse complement strand
GAGATTTCATTTCATTTAAACGAGTACACTTTTGAGTTTACTATAACTCTACTACAACTCACAACTTCACGTTGGTCCTTCTCTCTCGCACACTACAAAACACACTATGAAATACATTATTAGAGTTATTTTTGGATCGCAGTCAGGACATATCGGTTCCCTCTCCTCTGTGTAGTAGTATGAAAGTATCACTCTACTAGTATTACCGTTTGGTGTCCCACAGATAGAATGCAGACGTATTTATTATTATTACTTTATTTTTGTAGGGTCGCTCGTCATTTTCGAACCTTCATACTTCACACTTCATATCACTCCTACCTGCAGCCTCCAACCCTGCTGCTGCTTTTAAATAGTTTTAAAGTGGAAACGAGACTTTTATTTTAGATTTTCAGGCATTTTTTCAGCTCACAGAATGCTAAAATTACTCGCCTGCCTAGACATCCAGAATCATAAAACATCATTTCATAAATTAACGATTTCACAATAAATATGGAGTCAGTCTAAAATCTAAATGCTAGACTAGACTGTGTATTTCACTCATTGTCAGTCATCATCACAGTAAACTACTTTCTTGGAAAAACATTTAATGTGTCTCTGCAACTTCCATCTCTCAGACATCCCTCTCCCTTTTGATGCTGATTACATTAATTCGTAGTTATCTAGTAGAACATAGATTCCAAGCATTTATTAAAATTTCTACAAAATTGACTCCGAGAAAAATGAATTTTTACTTCAGAGAACAAAGTGGCAAAGCTTCAAGCCATAGAGTTAGAGAGCGGGGAATTTGAATTTTGCAAAACACTCTCCTATTGCTGTGTAGGTAGGTGACACCTCTACTCATACTCTCGTCTACACTCTGTCTGACTGTGTAGCTCTCATTTTATTGATTCGTTCGGCATTGTCCAACATCTCCTATTCAAATTATTGTTTTTAATTAATTAGGGCAATTTGTTTCTTTTTTTGGAAGCTGCAGTCGGTTCACACGTAGAACTAGTTGGTAAGAGTTTCAAGCCTTTTTACTTCATGTTTAAATACGTGGTGTAGTTGTTTGTGGGGATGAGTCATCTTCGCATGTGTAGAATGTTGATTCTGGTGTATACTAGAAGACAAACATAAGTGAGTGGGTTTTCGGAATCTGTTCGGAAGTCTGACTGAGTCTGAATGTATGTCCGTGTTCTGGTTGGACATCATCCAACAACGTGCTACTTGAGCCTATTGTGTGACTTGTTCTGGTGGTTTAATTGGGTTATTAATTTTAATTGCAGTAGATGTGATGTCATTCGGTGGTAAGATGAGCAAAGTTGACAGTGGAGGACCAAGGATGGGAAAGATGTCGAAGGAGAAGCATTCAGAAGGAAGTGAATCAAATTGTGGTGAGCTGCCGTTGGAAAAGCGTTATGTTGATTTTAAGTCGGATTCGGGAGTGTCGTCGAAAGTTGCAGCTCTGGTAAGTGATGACTCTGGCTTTAAAGAAGGGTGATTCGATTTTGCTGAGAATTGGAATGGTTATAGTAATTTCGTGTTGATTGTTTTTGTGTTTAGCACAAGAAGTGGGCGGAAGGCGAGACCACAACAAAATGGATAGAATTTTGGATACCGAATTCAGAAGAGCTGAAAGACAGTGCCTCTGTGAAGACGTGGGCGCAGTATATGCAAGATGTACTCATTCCTGATCTTCAGTGGCTCCTGAGTCTTCCCCACCATCGATTTTGGTCCGTCATGGTTCACGTCAAGGCAGTTGGACAAGATGTTCTGCATTCTTTTAGAGTCCGAGCACCTCGATTTTACGATGCGGATTATCATCTCGTTGAAAACCATGAAATTATATGGCCGATCTACAAAGTTATTTACGTTCTCATGTTTCGAGTGTTCATGAGGCTGGCAACGTTCAGAGAAAGTCCAGTAAGTATTGGCAATGACAATGAAAAAAAAATGTACAAATATGTAGGAATTGCTTTTGAATTAATAATGTTGAATTGATTTCAGGACAACTACATATCCCCGCCGTTTTGGTCCCAATTGCTGCATGATAATGACTTGATAAACATGAGGGCTGTCATGGACCTGTGTGCACTTTACGAGAGTAAAGAGAATGTACTCTTCCAGAAAATGATCAAACATTTATTGGAAAATAATCCAAGACTGAAAGAAGAGTTGCAGAATTATATTCCACTACTGAAAAACAAGTTCATGGAATTGTCTCAAAATGTCGATGAATTAATCATAAAATCTCAATCTCAAAAGTTTTGGGACTTAAAGGACTTCCAAGACTTGTTATCTTTCCAACTGGATACAGCGTTTTCATTACACAAGCTGCTGAAAATCTACCCTTCTCTTGGGCGTGATTTTTTGTGCCATCCGAATTTCGTTAACAGGTATTTAAATGTTATGTTTGATGCTTAAATGTGTAATCGTAATCAAAGTTTATGATTTCTGATTAATCAAAATTGTTGTCTCATTTCAGTTTTGCAATGTCGTATGAAATCAATACAAGACAGTGGGGTAAAGTTGTGGCTCATTTACAAGAACTAGGGGACCGAGTTAACCTTTGTAGAGTAGGAATGCTGAGGTTGTTCAGAGCTGTCGTCGCGTATCCTACCATCTTGAGTGTAGAATCAGCCAATGACAAAAGACTGGACGAATTTTTCGACTATTTTTCAAGCTGTATTGACGAAAAGGTTTTCATTCATGATTATGAAAAAGCATTTCCTTTCCGAAGTGACATGCAAGCTTTGCTAAGCCGAGGAATATTTGTGTGAGTAAAATATTTCTAACGTGATGTTTAGAGTGTGTTTGATCAAAATTGATAATGGTTAATTTATGAATGTAGGGATGAAACAAGAATTGATTACATGGCCAATGCAATCTCTTCGTGCTTCTATGCGTGTGGTGAGGAGTACGCAGTGGAGAAACTGGTAGTTGACCCTCTGTACGACCCTAACTTCGATCGCCAATTGCTTGGAGCCTGCAGTTTAGACGTTACTGGAGTTGAGTTAGATTCGCTGATAACTCAAGTTAAAGACCTGTTGCCTGAACTTCCTAATTCGTATATCGAAGTAAGCTCACACAGTTGTCTTTTCGTAATTTGTGATTGAAGGTTATATTCCGTTGCTAACTTAACTTTTGTCCTATAGGCTGTATTAAAACATTATGGCTACAGTTCTGAAACAACTATTAACGCTCTACTGGAAGGAAGTGTTCCATCACGATTGGAGAAGTACAAGAACGAAGAATATATTAGATCTCAGTCATCTGTGTCAACCCCCGGTGATTATGAAGACCCGGTGAAAGACAAACTTCCAGCTTCGCTTCATGAAACTGAAAGTATAGTGATTGAAAACGAAAGATTCATTGCAGGACGAAAGTAAGTTATTGTTTAGAGGTTTATCAGATTAGTAATAATAATTAAATTACAATGCAGATTATTGATATCTTTTAGTGATGCGGTCAACTCAGCAAGTAAACGGTATAATAAAGGAGAAAAGGCTGAACTGGAGAAATTCTTAGAATCGGATAAAGAAGCCGTTAAAACTGCGGCATTGTCGGCGCTCCAAACTTTTGCGGAAGCAGCAAAACTTCAATCGGTAACTGGCAGAAGACCAAATGCAACCACAGAAGAGGATGATAACATAAGAAATAGTTACATTGACGATGCTCTGCTGCCCACTTTCGCCGATTCGGTGGAATATGATGATGAGTGAGTGTCCATGTGCTATTATTTTATTACTATTCGCTTATCTGTTTTTAATACGTCTTTTTATTCCGACTCTTAGGTATGATGATACTTACGATGACCTGGGTGCAGGAATGACTGAACCAGACAATGACTTCAATCCATTGAATCGTAAAAAAGTTGAATTAATGGGTAACGTCAAAGAAACTTCTCCAGAGGGAGATCAAGAAGATGAACCAGTTGACAACAGCAGAAGAAACTTCGAGCAATTTTGTGAGGATCCTGCTCTCGTTCGAGAAAGAAACGAACGAAGGCGTCAAGAAATGCAAAGTAGTAGGGGAGGACGGCATCATCAACAGCCCCAGCATCAACCAACTCCGCAAAATCACGATGTCGTTGGTAAGACTAAAATAGCAATTTAAGGGGATTAATGAGGTCTATTTAATGTTAAAACAATGTGTCAGTGCGCTTAAGTTTAAATTTCGTTTGAAATCAGGTCGTGCCAAAGGACAAGGTCAAGAAAAAGATGTTGTGTACAACCGACGCCAAAAAACAGCGAATAAAGGAGCTGGAGGTTCCTGGAAGAAACGCTCGGACTTCAAACGAAAGGAATTTTAATCACAAGTTAATTGATTAGGTACTGTTGCCAATTGATAATTAATCGTGTTCCGCTCTTGCTACAATATTTTTCGATTTAAATTCAAGCTGCTATATTGTTATCATGTTCAATCAACTTTTGGTATAATGACTCTGTCAGGAATTGATTTCCCTACACATTGAACCAATCCATGTGTATTTTACGCAGCTTGAGAATATAAAATTATTTTTATAACGATGTAACCTTTCACGTAAAACTGAGATAATGCAAAGCTGCAGTATCCTTTGTTTACCAGGATAACATTTACAATTGACTAATTACATATTATTTGCAAGTAGTTCGTAGAAGTAAGCTGGCAGTTATACGTTCGTGTTTATGGTAATGCTGGTATATCGTGTTCGATTAGTCAATCGTATTATTGTATCCGTATTTTTAACTCCTTCAATGCAGAGTTGTAAGATTGTAACCTCATCATAAGACTTGATACATTGGAATGGAATTATAAGACTTTTACTGACTAATTATCGTAAGAACAGAAATCGAATCAACAAGTATTTTTGCATGCAATCGTAGTATTTGTAATGCTGCAACTAAGCTTCAATAAATACAAACTCATTAATTTACTCGATATTCTTGAGACTGGTGTGCTATAGTCCTTGAAAGTCATATTATTGCCATTATACGAATGCATATCTTGCAAAACTCCGTTCGTCCAATCCAGGGGAAACACTTGACCTAAATATCTAAGCAGAATCAAAAATCATGCAACAATGTTTGTGGAACTGCGAATTCGTCCTGAATAATACTGAATATGAATAAAATTCCAACGATGACACCTCGAGAGATGTACATTTTAATACACATTTTTATTCCTCACACCAAATCTTCTGGATACATCAACTCTAGAAGTAGAATACGGTATGTTTAAGTGATGTGCTAATGTTTGTATGATGTATGATTGTGTAATGTGTGAAGATTCTCGAATATTCGTATTAAAATTAAATATGTATTTCACGAACATTTACAGTGTTACTTAATAGGGACAATGTACAGATTACAGATGTTATGTACAGCAGAACATAGCGTATGACTAGAATCTATATACATACATTGACATCTAAAATCGATTTGCTACCAATATCCCCTAGAAGGTAGATTTTAGTTTTAAATTTAGTTATCCTAATTTTGGACTGTCATATTAGTAGATGTTTCTTACAGAGATAATTACAGTTATTTTAAATTAATGAATTACAATTTCGACAGATCACAATCGTATACAGAGGGAATACTACACTCTCTGAAAAGCTTTGAATGCGTATATAATTCTTAACTTAGGATCTTTGGAGATCACACACTTAACATCTTTCTGGTATTTTCATCTTTAATTACAATTCGAAAAAAGATAAATCAAGCGGTCTTGAAAATATAAATGCTGTTTGCAATGCAGGTAGCATAAAAACGAAAGTAGCAGGAGAATTAAAATGTTTAGTATTTGACTATGAGAGCTTACAAAAAGTGAAATTCAAATTCACTTCGAGTTACAGAAGATTTTGTTTTTGTTTTATTATCTTACTGAATCACCCTTGCACATTAAAATATTTGTATGAAACTGACTGAGCTAACATTTAAGAACCATCCTGTCACTTACAATTTACACGTACATTTGTGCCAATCTTTGGTACGTTTCTGCTACTGAGCTAAGAATTTGTCTTTGACATAATCAATTACTTTGGATTTTTCTCTTAGAAATGTATACATTTACTTTTATACTTTACGAGGACATGATTATTGAAGTTGAAGTCTTCAAGCTCTGGTACTCACGAACGATAAGGCTGACTCAGCCAAATCAAACAAATCTCATTCCGTTAACCATGCAGCCATTCAAAATGTAGTAAGACGAGAGGACTGCTGTTATTAATACTTGTTGAATCCCAGGAATGAATGAAGACGCTGATGATGGAGAGATTATTCTCATGTCACGAACTTCAGGTTCTGAAATGAAACGAAATATGTGAATATTTGTGCAATCTACTTGAATGTGACATTTGAACAGTTAGATTTCTGCTAATCAATCTCTGTCATCTGTCACGCTGTCAGAGTCAAAAACAACCTGAGATGATTCTTAATCGGTTAATTAAGGTTCACTGTCAAATAAAGTAGTTTGATTTCAAATGAGTTGTTGTTTGGACTTAAATAGACGCTCACCTGAAAGAACGTCGTGTTGTGGAGAAGACTCGAAGGGATAATAATGGTCTGTCAAAACATGTCAACCGTTGAATTAAACAGGTCAATTTGCGTAATTGGATTGGATGAAAATAAACTGAACTCACCTGCACTTCTGGTATCAAACTGAAAGAGATCTGAGGCGAAGCCCCATCCATATTTGTTCCTAGCAATAACTTTTGCTTCGTACAGAACTCCAGGGTCCAAGTTTCGGATGTAGTATGATTTCCAGTGTATTACGGACTTCAGAGCAGCTTTCGATTTTGACGTCTCGGTTGTTGGAATCACGACATCGTGCCATTGTCCAGGTGTCTCGTAACTTTCATTAGTCTAATCAAAAGTTTTAAATCACAAGGTTGGATGGAATATGTCATTGATGTATTTCTGATTTAAAGGTAGTAAGTGTAAATGTAAGCTTACGTGTTTCTTTCTGTAAGATAAGCGATACTCATCGACGAAAGAGAAGCTTTCAACAGTCCATGAAATGTTGAAGGATCCTAGTTGTCGTCCCGAAGGGTCGCTTCGAAAAACTGGTTGGTTGGGTTTTCCTAGAATTTTAGAACACATTATTATTTATGCAATGTTTGTGTATCTGTGATTAGAAGCTAGTTTTCTTGTGAATCGGGAATTCTGTTCGCATACCCGAAAGTTCAATGTATTTCATAGACCGTCCTAATTTGTTATCAGCTTCACACGAGTAGTTTCCAAAGTCGGCAGCCTGGACATTTCGAACTATTAGAGATTGTCTCGATCCTCTGCTCTCCATCAAACGCTGGACGTCTGGGTTGAGTACCATAGTATCCCGGAACCACCGAACCTGCTGCATAAAGTAATTGAGAAATCAATGCTAAAGTAATTAACTAACTAGTTGTGACAGTTGCGACTAGTAGGTTTAATTAATATGAGTGGTCTCAGATCGTATGTAAAAGTTTGTGTCAACATACTTCTTTCCGTACTTCATGTGACATTGCTTTTCATTCAAAGTCAAGAACTCAAGTTTTGTAGTGTGTGTATGTGATAAGAAGTCTCAGGATGCACCTGCCAACTACTCGAAAATGCGTGAGCTTGTGCGTGAAAATGTAAAAAGTAAAAAGTAAAAAGTATCTAGTCAGAAGAATTAAGGAGATCGTGAGGTGCGTGTGAGAAGGAGAGAGAGATGATGTACGACTTGGTGGAGAATGTCTTTTAGAAGTAGAAGCGTGTCTAGACTGTAGAAGAGAGGAATGAATTATATCCACGTGGTATCGTTTTGATCAGAGAGAAAGTTCATGAAAAATTCAGAAGTAAAAGTTTGAAATTCTGATCAAGATGTCAAGTAAATAGAAACTTTCTGGTTCTGCCAAATAATGCTTTCTGACTTGTATCCGGAAAGAGAGAAAGTTTGTTCCTGGCTTTCTGTTTATTTTGTAGGGTTCTTGCCACTAACGAGGAATGAGAGTCTCCTCCAGCAGGAGGACCTTCCCGTGTGTCTTAATCGAAGATGTCGATTTTCTCATGTTGTTATTACATATCTCTGGAAGGAAAGGAGTTTGTTATCTTTCCTTAAGCAAAAGACGAGAAGTGATTCTTATCTCCTAACAAAAACAGACTCACAGTTTTCTTTCGTAATTACTAAGCTTTACACACGAGAAGCTTTTAGGCTATCTTCGAAGGATCAACACAAGCGTGAAGATGAAAAAGATGGATTTTTTCTCAAATTGCACAACCTACATATTATTCTCATCAAGTACTTAAGAGTTACTATAACTCAGGGAAAAATTTCCTTTCGCTAATTGCAACTTGCTTGCAACTAAACCATACTACCAGGGTATCTGTTAGATTGAGGGAAAGTATTTTTTCCTACTCGTGATAATAAAAAATAGTTTGGTAGATTTCCTCAGCAGAAAGTTAGAATATAATAAATACATCTTCTAAACACAAACTCAGATCTCTAGGGAAAGTACATAGTAGATCACGGAACCCAAGAGTAAACACACCAAATATGTACAGAATTAGTTATAAAGACTGGTTAGTGTAACTAGATCGAAAACTAGTTTATTCAGTTCGGTGAATCTCATGAGAAAGCCGAAGGAGAGAAGAATAAAGTTAAGTACAGGGGAAAGTATCTGAGAAAGTAAAGAAGAAAATAGTTCATAACGCAATAAACAATTACTAAGAAATCTTATAAAAAATATACTGCGTTTACTGAAATGTAATCTTTGAAAAAGAACTCGACTTTTAGTTCAAAACGATGCCCATGTAGCTTGACGTCAGCGTTTACATTAACTAAAATGAACGCTCGTGAGTACATTAAGTGATGTGCATTTCTAAAAATAGAGTTTAATGCTAGGAGAATATATTAAGTGTAAAATTAATCGGTTAAAAGCTGAATAACAAATTCGCGTGCATGGAGAAGAAAACGGGGAGTTAATGTGTTACGTAAGTATGAGTATAATGTGGTTTAGTGTGAGTGGGTGTCATCATCATAAGAAATAAATAGGGTCGTTCCTTTCATCCTTTCGTATTTAATGGGAGGAGGTTTGTTGGGTGGGAGAAATCGACTGAATGAGAATGAGTGCATCTTCGATTATTACTTTCCTACTCGTCCAAATGTATTAATTCACACGTAAGCATTAACTCAGAATTCACCCTTCGAGAAAAACCACGAACTGCCCTGATATTACATAAATGTACTTTTGGAACTCATTTTTATGATCTTCCACCGCTCTCTCTTAATAACCTCTCATACATCACACTGCAGTTTCTCTTGGGTTGTCCTCTCGTATTCTATATGTATTTATTACTGAATGTCAGACAGGGTAATTTTAATGATGCACTGCTACCTACTGCTGCTGCTGAATGTAATGAAAGTTCTTCATATCAAACGAAAGGAAGATTTATCCTATTTCTCCTACGCAAGGATCGATCTATAAAAAGTCTAGCTGTTGTAGACTAATAGTAGTCCTTTCGGTAGTTCTAAATTACGTTACTACTAATGTCTTTTCATATTCATTAATGACTTAATGATGACTTACGGATGTTGGAGGATCCGCGTGAACGATGCAAACCAACACAGCTTCCCTGCCTTCTCCAGAATGAACTCTTGATTGCTCCACTTCAATTTCGGGTGGATCTGTTGATTTACAATTGAGAAATTGGATTGTCTTGAAAAATAAAAAACTTGCTGTGCTGACAGTTCTTCTAAAATAATACTTCAGCAGGTTTTGTAAACTCAATTTAATTCAAGGCTGAGAATAAGATTTGTTCTTAAATAACGACCTTTCAATTTTGCAAATGTAAAAGCAACATTTGTTTAACGGGTATTCTGAGGAAATCAAAATAACTCGAATTGAAAAGTTGAATTTGTTTTAATGGAAAAGACTTACAGAGAACTTTGACGTCGACGCTGGTGGTGGCAGGAGTGCCAACTCCGTTGTCTGCGGTACACAGATAAGTCCCCGCAGAGTGCCTGTCTGCTTTCGAAATCGTAAAGCTGTATCCATCAGACGACTGCTCTCCATTAGGAAGCAAATTGTTCTGTCAAAACAAAAATTGTTTTACTTTCTCCATCGAAGCTTCAGTTTCCTTGTAATCCACACGCGTTTAGGTGCATTCCAGACTTAATCTCACCTTGCGAGTCCAAGTAATCTTTGGGACGGGATTTCCACTTCCTCTGCAGTGAATTGTGACCTTCTCACTCTTCGTTATGGAGAGATGGTTGGGAGGATCAATTTTCACCGTTGGTGGAACTACATTCAATAAGATGAATTCATATTTTACGTGTTGAAAATCAAATTAATTCGAGATTTCAATGGTTACATAAAAATCTGAATAACAAATCCATATAATAGATATGTAGGTCAGTGGAGCAACAAATCCGTACAGTCAGACAGCAATTGAGTTAAGTAATTAATTCCGCTAGAGGATTGGATGAGATTCTCTCGGTAGCCGACAGACATCTTATACCCTAAACCTTCGGTCTTATAATTAAGGACTTTTGAAGTTTCTAAATTCCCATAAATCTCGTAAGAGATTGCGAAAAGACTGCTGTTAGACTAGGACAGGTCCACGTACAACGTACAAAGTAGACTCCGAGAGAAAGTGGATTCGCAACAAATAATGTAGAGACTGAGGACAGGGTAGTGCAATTATAAGAAGGAAAGCTATGGGAGAAAGTGAATGAATAAGACAAAATGAGATCATCGTCTATTGAATTCGACGAGTCTAAATTACACACCACTGTGAAGGAACAACATGACAAAGCAGAAGACGAAACGGAGAAAGAAACAACAGCAACAGCATCAACAAATGAGATTAGCCAAGACCAGCGACACTTCCTCCGTCGTCCCTTTTAATTTTATTTGCATGCTCAACAGCTTTGACACGATTGGCAGTGTCTCTCGTTCTGTCTTTCTTCTGTCTATTGATCTACTCAACGTGTTTCTCTCCTCGTAATCCCCTTCTCTCTCTTTAAGTATCCATTGCAGTTTCCTCTCTATAAGCCCAAGGACGTGTTATGATGACTGGATGAGAGAATACATTCACTGGTGAAATATAAAGACAAACAACCTATAAAAACGAATTTAGAGAAACACGAATGCAATTTCGTGGGAGCTGTTGTTGATGTGATGGTCAAACTGGGTGAATTTATAAAGAATACAAATCTCGAAAGCTCATTGTATGATTACAATTTGATGGTCACTCTCCCAGAGGATTTGCGAATTCGTTTTTCGAGAAGAAACTCAATAAAACACATTCACGAGGTTAGAAAAAAGCTTACCCAGGATTTCGAGAGTGTGAATTTGCTCGTCAGGTGCGAGTGTACTGATCTGACAAATATAATCACCTCCGTCAACTGGTTTTACTTTTTTTATTTCCAAATTAAACCCATCGACCAGGTCGAATCGAGGGTCTCTTGTGATCTTCATATCCCCGGCAGATAAGACGGCAGCTCCACGTTTCCACAGAAGAACGTAGTCGCCTGGAATGAGAAGGAGATCAAAAATATATTCTTATTCTTCTTTTCGTGCGTCATTTTCTCATTCACCCGGATTTGTAGCAATACGTAATAAAAGCAAGTTAATCGGAAAAAATAATTTGAATAAGTTGCCAATCGAATACAATGGATGATTTGTAGAAATGCATCTTTGTTCTTCAACTGAAAAGATTGTTCAAAGAAATTCTGCTTACCGAGTCGATCAACTCGACATGGGAGGATTGCTGTATCGCCAACAATAATTCGGTGTGTCTGGCTTCGCGTAACGAACCTTGGAATTTCTCCTTCTTCTTGTTGGCAGATTACTGAAAGAAAATAAATGAAATTGTTCATAACAAGCAGAAATATTTTATTCATTCTGGTTCAGTGAAACCTGAGATGATAAGCTGGGTACTTTTGAAACTCTCTCTCTTATTGTACACAGTTTGTCAGATTATATAAATTCCATTGAATCTTTGGAGTCTTTTCATTAAACCAGCAGTACAAAGGAACTCTAAATATTACATTTCTGAGATAAGTCACATATCAACTGAGGAGGATGCAGATGAATGCGAAGTTGATGAAGTTAAGCAGAGCTCGTTGAGCATCAGACTATTCACGTCACTAATCATGGATTAATAATTCTTACATAAATAAGAATAAGAATCCAGATTTGAGAAAATCTGTGTGCACACAATGAATTTATTTGGAATTAATTCAGCTGTCAACAAATCAAAAAACTTTGGAATGAGTACAAAATAATCTACAGATAGGTGATCCAGTTCCACCGACATCCGACATACATAATCCTTTCAAAAGTAACGCACAAAAGAAATGAAATAATATTATTGATGTGGAATATTTAATTTCAAAAACTGATAGTTCAACTTCGATCCATCCAGCGTTATCATCGTGTCCAATTGAAAGGAATAAGATTGGCAAGATTCAAAGATATCCAGAATTATTAGAATGTTAAGCCACGACTCAGACGTTATCTCACACAGCAGATGGAATGCAGTTGCCTTCTTATAGTTATTGCTAATTGCTGAAGTATTTTCATGCATACTTAATGCTGACTTAAGGTTTAACCTGATTATATTATTTGTAGTAATATTTGCCCAGATTTCTTTCATTTAAGTCTTAAGTCTTCGGCATGGAACGCTTCGAAGAAGAAGAACATTCAAAGGAACACAGTGCCTGAGTCTTCGTCCCTTTCTTTCTGGCAATTGTCATTCGTCTATTCGTTTCTTTCTGGCAATGAGACACAACCGCTCGGCTACCTACGCACTCGTCTCGTGTTGGCCTTCCATTCTTGCCTCGACTGTCTGACCAGAGAGACCTCAATTTCACTCGTCTCGCATTCTCACTTATCAGTGTTTCCGATTTCTTAGGAAGTTTTGTCCGAAGTCTCTTTAGTCCCTACCCGTAGCCAAGGACAGTTTGACCAAAAGTTGAGACCAAAATGTCGTGTTCTAAGGGTTCAAAAAGGGTTTCTGCTGGGAAGACGCCTGCCGAGAATGACGCACTCTTTCCGCCACGCGAAGTCAAAAAGTTCCTGGATAGGTATCGACCCGTGGTTTGCAAGTGCTGCAACTCTATCATCGCTTATCAAGAAGTTAAGACTGGATACACCAAGTGCAACACAGCAGTTCTCCCTTGCAATTCGAAAATTGGCCTATCAATTTGTGACGAGGTCATGGAAAGAACTATTTCTGCGATGAGCAAATTGCTGACAGAAGGGCCGGATGAACCCGAACGTCGACCGTCCACTCCGCTTCCTAATCAGCGTCCGCCGTGTTTTATTCGACGTAAGTTTTGCTCGCTCGCCTCATTAAATTGAAAATTGAATCCTGAGTTGTGTTGATAATTGAGTCTTGGTTATTTGAGTACTAAATGTGTGTTTATGGTTTGACCTTTTAGGTCACCCACCACCCCCTCAAATGCTGAAGAGGTACCATCTTGGAGAGGAAGATGCTTGAAGGCTGAAGGAGCTGACGGACTGTTGTTGCTGTCATTGTTCGTGTTTTGGAATCTGGAGGATGTTAAGAGTTCATATTTATGAATTGAACTTCAGATGATTTATTAATTCGACTTTATATATAGTAGCTTCTATTATCTCTGTGATTTCAGACATTTAATTGATTCTACGTTAGATAATAAATTAATTCGACCTTAGATACTATATGAATTCGACTTTGTCTTCTAAATAAACTCAACTTTCTCTTGTACTTGTATAATATCAAAATATCGATGATCTCAGAAGAGGAATAAAGTTACGTTAGATTTCACCCATCCAGTCTCGTTGGTTTAATCAGATTGTTTTTCGAAATGGGATGTGATTGGTATGTATTGCTGAGGAAGAACTAAAAGGTAGTAAAAAGACAGGTAGGTAGACTCTTACGGCATGCTTGAATCCATAGACATGAGATCAGGAGGAGAGACTATATTGGTAATTCAGATGGTAGGGAATAGAAAAGACACTCTAGACACTCCCTGTAGGCTTTCATTGAGGCAGAAGAAAAAGAAGAAGAAGAAAGATATCATTTTTGTTCGTGCTATCATTTCTCCGGTGGAAGAAAGTATCTCTTTCTCTTTATCAAATATCGAGCGATGGAGAAATCCAGGCTATGCAGGAAGCCGTTGAGGAAGATATTGGAAAGAACACACGGGCCAAGTAACGCGATAAAAGAAGAGCTATTAGATTTAATTTCAATTTTGTAATATTCGCCTCTACACTCGTCTCTGGGTGGAAATCCATCCCACTACTTCTACTTTAGACTTTACATCTACTCTTCCGTTCTTTGAACTCATCTCGTTATTCTCGTTACATCCATCTAGATCTCAGTGTGTGTGTGCACTACTGTGCACATTAAATATTCAACGACATTACCATCCTTTCAATCTCCTATTTCTTCCCATTTTACACACTATTTACATTCGATTGTCAATCACGTAGTTTTAGCACCCAGACTAACTGGTGGAAGACGCAGCGAGAGAGAGAGAGATCGAAATGTCGAATAAAAGAGTGCTTATTCATCACACCATCCTCTGACTTGACAGTTGCATTGCACATCTTCTCCCAAAGAATATCATCAACTGGGAACTTGAATGTCTTTGCAATTCTGTAGAAAGCTTAAACATCATCACGTAGAGATCAATGAATCTCCAATGAGGATACAATAAAGAGAGTGTGTGTGTCGTTAGAATTGGAAGAAAGTCTTGTGACGAAATGCAGCTCTACTGTATAGATGTATTAGGGTAACTTGAGGGAAAGCTTCAATTTTATCGGGTGTTTTAGCCCAGACGTTTAGAGACTCACTTTGAGTTCGGGTGAGAGTGGAGAGAGAGTTAAACTTTCTTTGGTAGATGGGCTTTCAGCCTTTCTCTTTTAATTTGGTGTAATGGCACGACTTCACTCGACTCGATGAAGGTATTTCTTCAAGTTGGAGTTGGAACAAAGTTTTTGGTGTTTCTCGTGTGGCTGTGGAGGTTGGAATGTGAATGAAAGCACACACATTGAACATACATTCAACATTGGAAGGAGTTTATTTGGAAAGGGTTAATGTGTCTCAGAAGTTCATGTGTGATAAATAGTTTTGCGTTAGGGATTTGCAATTTCGGGAATTCCGATGTAGTGGGAGAATAAGAAGAAGACACGAGAATAAAAGAGATGCAAATTCATTCAAGGTTGTTTCAGCCTATGTGAATGATATTGGCTTGCGCTCCAGAGCAAAACGTGTATACTTAATACTTTCCTTTAGAGTAATTTTATGAGGAAAGTTTTGTGAAGTGCTTCAAATGGATTTAAGGGGAAAGTGAAGATTACTTTTCTTTGCTCCATCATATCCATGTAAATGCGAACACTTCTGAGTTTCTCCGACTTGTAAAATGTTGTTTGAATTTGAATCTAAATGGTTGGTAATCCATACACAGTCTGAGAGTAGTGTTAAAGGGGTTTATTTCACTCAAAGCTTATATTATATTTATATACTCTAGTTCATTCTTTGCATGAAATGGTGACCTCCTCTGAGTTTGCATGTAGGACGAGGGGATACTTAGACGGATTTTTTGCATGTTGCCTATGTTTCGAGAGTGTATTACGTCTGCAGCGACCTTGTGAGCGAATTTACTCCACCGAACAAAAGGGTTTAAATGTTGAATGCAGTTTTTAATTTCTAAGAATAGCCGCAAGAGGAAACTTACAGCAGAGGTGGGCTCAAATTAGATTATGAATAATTGGTAGGCGTGATATACCTAAAAGCATGTTCAGGAATAGGTGCTTTCGTCAAAGCAAATGTAATGCCATGACGTAAACGAAACATGCGAAGGAGCTGAAAGCTTCACTGTGGACTGTGGGTTTTATTTTACGAGATTTCTATTTGTGTAGTTCTTAAATTTTAGATTGTACTTCCAAGTTTAAATGAGCCAATTTGGGGAATAGTAGTTCATTAAGAGAATTGTCATATTACACTTGTTCGCTTGTAGAATTTTTGTTACTATTTGCGTTAGGATTTCAGGATTAATTTAGGAATTATTAGACTAAAGCGCGGGTACAAAAAAGGAAAAAAAGTTATTTTGAGGTGAAAGTAACGGAGGGATGGATGTGATTATCTATTTCAATAAAGGGCGATTGTGTCTCAGCAGGAGATTATTAAGGAACAATGGGTAAGGGTGCACAGATAGTTTAACTCGTAACCCCTCTAAAAAGACAAACTCATCGAACCTCAATGGACACAATGTGGAGACAAAAGATGAGAGGACAGATGTGCTCTTAGGGGAATGTCCAGAGTTTGAATTGTGTTCTCTCTGACTGACTGTGAGTAGGGTTACTTTGTACTTTGTGTATTGAGGACATAAAGGGAAAACTGCAGGGACAAATAAATAGACAAGACATTCACCAGATCGATTGCATTCTCGTATCGTGCCATGTCTCATTTGTCTCCGGTTACTAAATCTACGTGGACAAAACTCTAGAAGAAAGGGTAACGATGCCTCGCTATTTTATTTTGAGATGCAATTGGATGCACTCTCAGCCAATGGACCAGATTTTAGTTGGATTTTGTGATAATGATGAAAATTGAACCGAAGTACCGGAAAAGAATGCCGTCACTTAAAGTTCTTCGTGGAAGTTCCTTACTTACAAATCATCTTATTCCTTTGGTCTTCAAGCGAGTTGCATACTTAAATATCATTGGGGATTTTTATACAGAACAAAAGATTTTGTACTCTGATATAGAAAAGGAAATGCAATTTAAAAGAGGGGCACTCAGAGATGCTTTTCATTTGCAACTTGAAAGTGCAATCTTGAAAAGAATATGCAATAAAGGTAATAATGGTTATTCTGACTGCGTTAAATGTATAGTGCATCTTCAGAGGATTAACTTTGACAATCACGAAATCACAATCTTGTTTCCGAGTTGAACAAAGAAAGGGTTAAAGAAATCCTCAAGATGAAATGCGATTTCCAATTTGTAATTCAGCAGACGATGGAGTTTCCACTGGAGAGATGCAAAGCAAGTCCCTTTACAACTGGAAAAGTTGGCCAAGTCTCACGAAGACTTTGGATCCAATGAGATGGAGAAGTGTTTGTGGGAAATGCAGCGTTGGGATGTCTATTGAATCAATAAATCTTTTTTATGGCGACATTTAACCCGTAATAATTCAGTAATACACTTTGAGTCGTATTCCAATCGAGGTTTCTTCTTCTTCTTCTTCTACCACCGACATTCTCAATAGAATAATCTTGGTTTACTTTCTTGGTGATCTCATTTTCACGTTGTATACACACTCCAGACGCAACCATAACGGAAACTGACTACTCAACCATCGAGGCCGATTTCAGGAACAAATTCTCTCAGCAGTATATAATCATATCAGATAGTATACACAACTCTCTTTCTCTCTCTCTCTGTACATTCATAAAGGATATGGAATTTCAAATAAAACTAATTTTATTGCAGTCATTCACCACAGCAGTTTGACGCTATTTATACTTTATACGTTTATACCCACAGATCCATCCATCCTGGTTGAAATAGTTGAATGTGAATGAATGGACTTCTTTCTCTCTCTCTCTTCTTATCTGCCCAGCAGATGCTGGACTACTAACTACTTTTGTATTATTATTTTGTTGGAGGTTTTCAAAAGCTACACACACATAATATACTTGTGCCTGTGTGCTTGTGTGTGTATGTAGGTACATTGTTAAAGATGGACTTCTGTTGAGTCACAAACAATTGAGTGAGAACTAGAGCATCTGGTGGATTAAAGGACTTCCACCTACACTCATTCACGTAGTGATTTGTTAGGTAGAAACGTGGATGGTGGGTGGAGAAAGGTTCCTACAATCCTACATGCTTTCTCTGCATGCGGGTGCTTTAGTTTCTGTTCTGTGTATCTAGAATCTAGAATCTAGAATCTAGAATCTAGGCTGTGTGTCTCTGTTGTCTCAGATTCTGTGAGAGACTGAAGGACTCTCTCTTTCTCTATTCTGTGTCTGCCTGAATTGAGTTTCTCCCTGTGTCCTGTCCTGTCGTCTCTCCTCTTTCCCTATACTAAAAACTACACCGGTGGATGTGTGACGATGTGAGTAAAGGGATTACATTTTGATGCAATATGTCATTAGCGACTCTCTAGGATTCCCCGGATATGGGCACAATCATAGAATCTAGAATCTAGAATCTAGAATCATGCCGGGCTCTACTTTCCTTTCTTCTTCCTCGCATATAAAGCCTATTGAGAATGACTTGAGCTTGAAAGTCTATAATATAATTCGTGTGTGTGTGTGTTTAGGGTACCTACTTGTATGTTTGTGTGTCTCTCTCTCCTGTCCTCCTACTGCTTGTCTCCTCATGATGATAACATTATTACGGCTTTTCATACCTTTGATTAGCAATTACCCGATGTATTCTCCTACGCAACCTATTGTCTCTCTTCGGAGGTAGTTGATTATATTTGATGAAAGTTATTCATTCGGAGGAAACTAAAACATCAACTTTCCCCGAAGCCATTTGGGCCTTGTTTACATTATGTAGCAAATCAGTTCTCTGAACTGAGAGTGAATTCAGCGTTTAGGGATTTTTAATAAGGGTTCCTTTCCTCCATTTGAAGTTTGGGAGAGAGTATTAAACACAAAGTCTGATTGATGGCAGGCAACACCCTCATTATCGATCGTGTTAATTATTGTGTTGTCTTTCATTACACTGCAGAGGGTAAATTAAACAGGAGATTTGATTCACTCCCGTGGGAATTCTAAGAGTGTAGGCGTACTAAACAGCTTATATAAATTTGTTAGCTGCGCATCATCGCATGTGCTTTGTAATATTTTTCTTAGGTGAGGTAAAAAAGCTGGCTTTCTCCTTTCAGCTAAGTATGCATTCCATCATACCCCCCAAAATTTCCCAACAGCATATCTTTATCAAATCTT
>JAQGAD010001517.1:0-18966 GCA_034696625.1 Isotomurus palustris | reverse complement strand
AAGAAGACATACATAAAGTGCAGATATATTCATAAGCCTTTGAGCGTTGAGCGTGTTATTACAGAGCTATACGTGAGTTGATGACTAAATTTCCATAAAGTTATGGGAGTTTAAAACAGCTTGAAACTTATTTTGGCAAGATTTGCATACAGCCTTGGTAGTTTCTTTCACTTTTACATGGGATCTCAGAGATCTGAGGAGCAATCTTCATGCATTTTCCATGTTACCAAAACTTTTCCACTGAAGAAGTGGGAATAAATGGGCAAAATGTGAGGAGTAGTAGCAAAGTTCGTGGGACGATTCGAGGAGAGAGAGAAGAAAGCTGAAATGGTTAGAAAAGGGAAGTTAGCAGCAGCGAAGAGACGAGCATCTCTTCTTCGTTGTTGATTCGATGTAAACCTGGTGCTGGTTTCAAGCTAATTCTTTCAGCGAATGGCTTCTGCTTATTGTGCACACTCGCTCCTTGACATGCCCAACAACTCCCATCGCCCATCGAAATGTGCAGTGTTCCAACTTTGTGGCTACATGCCAACTCTTTTCTGCAAGGAAACTGTACTTTGCTAAGCGAGACGTGTTTCACAATCCCCTCGGACTTGTTACCTTCCTTCATTCCCCTCTCAAATGCTTTTCTCACCATCTTGGGTCTAAATTGCATTATAACTGCGTGAAGCTCTATGAATTCTATGGATTAGATTCTACTTATTGCTTATTGTCTCCTAAAAGCCCTTTTAAAATCGGCGTAAATGGTCAATAGCTGTATATTGAAGCAGTTTGTACTAGAATCTAATACTGTGGATAAGTTTTCATTCAAGTTAATCCAATCAGAATTACATAATGAGGTATCTGGTTATTTATTGTGGTTTCGTTGCAGTCTCATGGGAAATTCGATTTTCTGTTTGGTGTAAAAATTAGTTATTCCTTGTCGCAATTGACACTGATTATATGCTGATTCTGTAGATCGTCAGTTGTCAGTTGGTTGCAATGTGGTATTTATTCTAATTGTTTCTATTCAGGTTCATGGTCGTGCGATGCAAATCTATAAAAGATATGACAAAGTCAGAGAAAAGAGTGTTTCTTGTAGGAAGAAGCTCAGTATCGGACTTCTTTCTTCCAGCAGCCGTGACAAATCTCATTTGATCAGATGGAGAGATCTTTAGGACTAACTGGCCAAGAGAGCCCTTTGGCTTTCATCATCCCAATACTGACATGCATCCTTTCTGCCACACGCAATAAGAATGACAGAGAGCCTAAAAGCTACGAAGGGTTAGAGGATATCTGAAAGCTCGAAAGTCTCGTGAAAATTAACTGATTTTTGCGATTTACTTCCTTCTGTAGATATCAAGTTCTGAGGGTCTCTAATGTCACTGAGGAAAGAGCAGTGGAGGTCTTGTCGCAGCTGTACCTTTCCGACACTTTGTTTGACTTCCTCACACCACCCAGCATGACTCAATTTACCGATATCCTCCTCTGTCCCGAACAGGTTGACAACGTCAAAGCCGTTTTTGAAGAATTCAAAATTCCATACAGCGTCAGGATCACCAACATGCAAACGTAAAAATCCATTATATGTTCTCCACAATTCGGTGAAATCCTCCAAAACTGTACCTGATTTATGTATTAATCAAATCAACATATTTCACAGAGTAATTCGGGAAGAAAAACTTCAAAACGCAGAAATGCTGCTGAGAGGAAATGGAGGAATGAATTGGGACGCATATCATCCACTTGCAACAGTAAGCAAACTAAACACAGCTTCATAACTTCACTACTTTAAAGGCATTAAATTCAACTACCTTTGTGCAATCAGATTCAAAGCTGGATGGATTCCTTGGCTGAAAAGTATCCAGCTCTGGTGAAAGTAGAAACCTATGGACAGAGTACTGAAGGTCGAGATATGAAAGTCCTGAAGATCTCAACTGGTGGAGAAGATTCCACTAAACCAGCCGTTTGGATCGACGGTGGCATTCACGCAAGGTGATAATTGAAATCCCCGAATTACGGCTAATCAGGACTGACACTCTGACACTTGATAAATATTTTAGGGAGTGGGTATCTCCAGCGACTGTCACGTACATTGCTAACGAGCTTATCCAACAAGCTGTGAGGGGTGGAGAGAACTACCGACTTGTTAACAATGTGGATTGGTACATCGTTCCAAATCTCAACCCTGACGGTTACGAGTATTCTCACACCAAAGATCGAATGTGGAGGAAAACTCGGTCCAACGATGGAAGTTTCATGGCAAATGTCTTTGGATGTTTGGGAACAGGTTTCACTTCATAATTCAAAAGCTTAGCCAGAAGATATCAACCAAGAAGAAATAAGCCTGTTAACTTTTTAATAACTTGAATCAACAGATCCTAACCGAAACTGGGCCTACAAGTGGGGAGGAAAAGGAACATCCAACAATCCCTGTACCCAAATCTACCGTGGCCCTAAGCCAGCCTCAGAACCGGAAGTCTCCCTCACCCAAGATTACATTTACCAGAGACGAGAACAGTTTAAATTGTTCTTGACATTCCACAGCTACTCACAAATGATTTTTACTCCTTGGGGATACGACAACGTTCCAATTGAGGACAAAGCTGACCTCATGAAAGTTGCTAATGCTGCTGCAAAAGCTTTGAAGGACGTTCATGGCACAGAATACCAAACAGGATCATCTCCGGAACTTCTTTATCCTGGTATTTAATCATTCACCCAACAACCCCAAGAAAGAAAGATGAGAGGAAATAATTTTTATTCATTCAGCTGCCGGAGGAAGTGAAGACTGGGCTCGGGGAGTTGCTGGAATCAAATTCAGCTATTGTTATGAACTGAGAGATACTGGAAAACACGGATTCGAACTTCCACCAGAACAAATCATTCCTACTGGAGAAGAGACATTCGCCTCTGTAAAAGCGATGGTTGAAGGAGCCATGGCTTTCCACAATGCTGAGGGATTTTAACTCATCTGACTACACTTAACATTCAAAGACTTCTAAACACTTACTCATCGGAATAAATGAAGTTGTTTCATAACCCGTTATAACATACACACATTGAACCTTTGATCTGCAGCTAAACTGCTTCATTCGTGTGAATTTTTTAAATCACAATAAGCGTTTATGATCTTTTATAAAATAATAAAGTTAATGTATGCAAATATCTTGTTCTGGGGAATCCCAGGTCCATAGATTTACAAAACAACATGGTTTCATAATATTCTCCAAAAAACTTGGGCTGTTTCATAAGTAAATCTGACTTCTGGTAATAAAGCTATAATCATCAGTACGTACACCCAATTACAAGTTTACAATAGCAGAGGTTTTCCTTTCTTGTTTTTATCAGCTTTATTCTAATTTGTAAGCCACCTCTGCACGACCTCCGATGATGTTCCACAATTAATGAGGCATGGAGATTGCGATGATGGATTTTCGTACGGACTATTTGGTGAGTTGTTTGTGAGAATGAGATCCACGCTCGTAAAATCAAGTAAAATGCTATTGATATTTTATTAAGTAAGTAATTGGACATTTGAATTCAATACAGCCGACGTGATACTCTGTAGGATACAATAACACCAGAGGAGAGATAATCTGAGTAATAATTGGATACATTTTTGCAAAAAGATGACAGAAACATGTGCATATTTGCATTGCATATCTCTACTTGAAGATAACTCCACAATCTTTTGCACTGCACGAGCGATGAGCACCAACTCACGTACCTAAATGCAGAAATTGCCTCCAGCATCTCCAGCCACTTCCAGCCTGTCTGACAGCTGTCGCAATTTTTGCAAATAAAGCCTGTCTGCTGATCTTCATCGTGTCTATGCTCCGTTTGTTTTGCTTTCAATGCCAGAACCGCATTAAAGTATTTACTGTCATCTGATTAACTTCCTTTAATTCGTGGTTAATTGATTAAGTATAATTCTGTTGGAGAATCAGCTTGCTTAACAATGACTTCTGAGTCCGACTTTTTGTACGACGATTTTCCACCATCCTTCACATGGGGAATGGCCAGTTCTTCATACCAGACTGAAGGGGCTTGGAATGCAGATGGTTTGTTTTAAATTCTTGCAAGTCCTAATTCAATTAGTTACTCATCATGAACTTACCATTTCCTAAGGAAAGGGAGAGAGCATTTGGGATCGGTTTTGCCACGAAGATCCTTCAAAAATCGACGACAGATCTAATGGAGACGAGGCTATGGATTCCTACCACAAGTACAAAGAAGATGTCAAGCTTTTGAAAGACATGGGGGTGATTTTATAAAATTAAATGTCTAGTATAAGCAATAATTGATTAAATAAATTAAAGAACATGTATGATTTCTGAAACTTTCAGGCCAAAATGTACAGGTTTTCTATTTCTTGGCCTCGCATTCTTCCCAAAGGTACGTTGGAACAAGTTAACCAACCTGGAATCGATTACTACAATAATTTGATCGATGAGCTTCTTGCAAATGGAATTCAACCGATGGTAACTTTATTCCACTGGTATTAAAAAAACAACTGTAAAAACTTCAATAGCCTACAAGCCAAAGATCACAAACACCAAGCGAATACAGTGAACAAGAATATTGTAACTTTTTTCAGGGATTTACCGCAAGCTGTGCAAGATCTTGGGGGTTTTTTTAACGAAGAGTTGGTTGGGCTATTTGGTGAATACGCACGACTCTGTTTCAAGAGTTTTGGAGATCGAGTCAAATTTTGGATAACATTTAATGAGCCGTACATCTTCACTATCAAATCGTATGATCAAGCTGTCTTTCCTCCAGCAATCAAAGAACCTCTTACAGCTCCATACAAAGTGGTTCACACGCAGCTCAAGGCACACACTATGGCTTATCATATCTACGATGTCGAGTTCCGGCCCAAGCAACAAGGAAAAGTGGGATTGTCAGTTGATACTTCACACTATGGACCTCGAGATCCAGACTCTGATGAAGATAAGGCAGCTGCAGAAAGAGCTTATGAATTTAGAGTACGAATACTCACTCAATTTTCCATGTTTTTTATATGGCACACAAATTACTGAGTGATATAGTATGGCATCAACAGGTTGGATGGATTACTGACCCTTTGATTTTCGGGGACTACCCTGACAGTATGAAAAGTATTATTGATGCTAAAAGTAAAGCGGAAGGCAGGAATGAATCACGACTCCCTGTTATCAGCAGTGCCTGGTCATCTAAAATTAAAGGTTAGTCAAATAAGCTAAGTAAGTTGAGTTTTCCAAAAAACGTAAAATTGTCTTTCTTGACAGGATCGTTTGATTTTCTGGGCCTCAACTATTATACATCCGAGCTCGTGAGGTTCATAAAGCCTGGCGAAAAATCCGAAACGAATTCTCCCGGATGGAATGAAGACTTGGGAACTGACAGGATTAGAAATCCCAACGCAAGAGTTTGTGGAATATTCTGGCAAAGAGATGCTCCGTGGGGCTTGAGGGAATCATTAAATTGGATCAAAAAGCGATATGGTAATCCGGAAATAATTATAACAGAGAATGGAGAAAGCGAGGCAACAGATCACTTGGATGACGACAATCGAGTGGGATTCTTCAAGGGTCATCTCAATGAAACCTTAAAAGCCATAAAATTTGACCAATGCAACGTCACAGGATATCTAGGTTGGTGTCTGTTAGACGTGTTTGAATGGGCGAGTGGATACACGTAAGTTGACTACAGAGACAACTTTCAATCTCATTTACTCACTTAATTCATATCATTGTGAACAATCATACTAACTCATAACCTGATTAATTGTGTAGAGTTGGATTTGGCGTACATCAAGTAAACCGAGATTCCAAAGAGAAGACACGGACTCCCAAGAAGTCAGCTCGTTATTTGACTCAGCTATTCAAAAACAATGGCTTCAAGAAGAATTAACACTTTCCTAGCGTTGCATCATCCTAAAATCCTAATTAGTATTCATCAAACAAATTAAACAATTCAAAGCCTGGTAAACATGGGTTGTCTGTGTGCAAATATAAAAAAAACCTGGAGTTAAAAGTTCGCACATCCCAAGGGTAAATTATTTCACACTTCATTTCACTTACTTCCCGAAATTACCAACTAGAAACGGATTGAACCAGCTCGAGTTAATGCATACCTAATATAATTGCTCTGCCTAAATTTGTTATCAATAATATTTCTTTTCTCCCATGTGCGAAAAGTCTCTTCATATGAAGAATGAACCGTAATTAAAGGTTGTTTTCAGCATTTCTTTGGAGTTCCATCGTGTCTAATGGGTGTAGTCATGTAAAGTATATCCCGGCAAATAGTCTTATAATAATACAGGTTTCTGGGATTTCCCAAATCCCCAGCATAAAATAATCCTTCTATCCTTAAACTACACATGTAAGAACTAAGAACATGCAAAAGCATTATATTGTTAAATAACCATCTATTTATCACGCACTATTTCCCAAGCTATGCAAAATATAATCATAAAAGCTGCCCATTCTTTCTTATGCACATTCTTTTATGAGTATTGAGTATATACCTCCCGAGTATCCCGAGTCACATCACAACGCAAAATTAAGTTCAATAGGGGAATATAAAGTTCAGATATATAAATTAATTTTTCTGGAAAAAACGTGTAGAATAGAAGCTCCCCTTTGCTCACCTTACAATCAGTTTGCGTCACAAAACTGGCTTCTTGTAATTACGACCATACGACTTCATGTATGTATGTGAGTACGTGAATACCTCGTCGCAACAAGTATGTATCATTGATACTGATGTACGTGCACCTCGCAATTCACTCACATATACAACTTGTTTTTGGGAATTACCCGACTCAAAACTGCCACAACACAAAAGTAATGAAGCGTTCTTAAACTTTAATTTACTTCTCTAGTAAATATCACCATGAAATAAACACCTCTTTAACTTAACATCTTTTTATCTGATTTCAATTACGTCTACTTCGGTCCTCTGCTTTCATGCTCACAATCACGTCTCATTTTGCTCATATTCAATTTAGCACTTGAATGCATACGGTAAATATACAAAAATCAACGCAAGTCACAAGTTAGTGACGACTGAGGATGTTTAAAATTCCATGAATGTCAAACACAACAACAAGATCTCACTCGTTTTATTAAAATTGAGATTGTGTAGACCGTAACAATTATTCTAATGCATACGGTAAATATACAAAAAGCAACGCAAGTCACAAGTTAGTGACGACTGAGGATGTTTACACTTCCATGAATCTTCGACACAACAAATAAATCTCATTCATTTTATTAATATTGAGATTGTGTAGATCGTACCACTTGTTTTGACGAAAACAACTTCTATGAAATGACCAAAATAAAGTACAGTAAACAATTCGGGTTAAATTTAGTCACATTCACTTCCAAATAGGCAGCCTTTCAACTTGCAACTCGAATCTCTCGTAAAATGCGTTGTGTAAAGGTAGGTGAAGGTACAAGTAAAAATTGCAAAGCTCTATTGTGTCGTATCAACAAGATCAAGTTTTTCTCTTCGGGAAACCCTCTGTGGGCACGTTTCCCTTTGACTTTGACTCTGCATGATTAGAGAAAAGAGTAAAGGTAGTATTGACATGTTTACTCATCATGAACATCTTATGACGATATTTTACGGCTATCCACTCTCAAGACTTGTTCGCTGTGCATTGTGAGTGTGAGACTTCGCAGTAATTCCCATGAATGCAGTGTGCGATTCTTGGGATTTGCATGAGACATCATAAGATGGAAACTCCTCTAGGTTCTAGGCATACCCCATGAGTGTCGAGTGTCTGCGAGCATTAGCTTTTAAGCTGTTTACTCCTTTAGCTTTATAAATCCTAGGGCAGGTTCTTTTTCTCCACAGTCTCATTCTTGAAGTGAACAGACAACAACGTGTGAGAAAAGCGTAGAAAACATACTTTCTGCCTTTTCCTAAATCAACAGTGAATTTATAAATCAAAGTTGAACGTGCAATTTAGCATTCCTAATAATTTAAGTCCAAATCAAGTTATCTCCAGCCCAAAAAATTAACCAAAATGCCTCAAATTCTTAAGCTACACAGAAGACTTAGTGATTTCTACTATGAAAAGTTCCCAGCCAAGTTTAAGTGGGGAACTACATCTCCTCCGTCGTCACCTAATCAATTGGATTGTTCTTGGAATGACGAAGGTATGTGTGTGAAATTGCCCCATAAATAAGTTTTAACCTACTTCGTTAGCCAACTGAATTGTGACAATTGTGCAGCAACTAAAGTCCTACTTTATTAATGATTAACACAGGAAGACGATCCTCGTGGTGGGACTCATACTTCAGAAAGAATTCCTTAATCAGTACAAGCGGAAGTGAATCAGATAGTAGCACATGGGACGAATCGTATCACAAGTTCGAAGAGGATGTTATGCTGCTTAAGTCAATGCATGTAAGTTAATTCCTCGATTTACCCCAACTCGATCGCATGCTAAAGTCACCCTGACTATCTATATTTCCCTGATGGCTTTGTTCCCACGGTAGAGCTTAATAATTGTTACGTCAATCGGCAATCAGGCAAAAGTAACTCACCTCTTATCTCTAAATTTTACAGGCTACCTGTTACCAATTCACATTAAGCTGGTCTAGAATCCTCCCGGATGGAAACCTTCCTCGAGTTAACAAGTCTGCCCTTGACCACTACAACGGACTTATCAACACGCTCATTGAAAACGACATCGAACCAATTGTAACCCTGTATCATTGGGACCTACCCGAATCCCTCAGTGAAAAATACCCTAACGGATGGCTGGACGAGGGCCTCATAAAAGAATTCGGGAAATTCGCCCAGTTCTGCTTCAAACGATTTGGAGATCGAGTTAAACGGTGGATAACAATTCACGATCCTTGGGCCACAAGTGAATGTGCCAGCTATGGAACTCACCCAACCGTTCAAGGATCTCCATGCAAAGTCTACTCCAACCTGATAAAAGCCCACAGCCTAGCGTACAAAATATACGAGAAGGGATTCAGAAGGACTCAACGAGGAAAGATTGGAATATCCATAAACGCCAAATGTGTTTCTTCAGCATGTCTTAATCAACTTAATACTTCTGTTCCTCATAATTTAATCTCAGAGGTGAGTCATTACTTTGTACACACGTGCCTTTTAATTAGTATTTCCTTTTAATAACCTCTTCATCCTGTGCAATAATACTTTTATTTTATGCTCATAATTTCAACGTTTGTTGTGTTTAGCAGATCAGCGGTCTCGGTTCAATCAGCATGGATCCTAACCCCAAGACTGACAACCAACATCATGCTTCTGTCTTTAACTGGGCTTGGCTAGAAGTAACGAAGAATCCTTCAGACTTTATATCGCTCATCCACGATTCAATGACTCCTTATGGAAATCCTTCAGACAGTAGCCACTCAACTGGTCTCTCGAAGCGCAGAGGAAGCCAAAGTCTAAGCCACACTCGAGAAATCCTCATCGCCATTAAAGAAGAGCTGGACAATCCTGAAGTTCTTGTGTGTGGGAAAGGAATTCCTCTTGTTGGACACGATATCCCAAGTCTCGTCGATCTCGAACGAATTGAATACTTCAAGTCGTATGCTGATGAAGTCCTCAAAAGTGTCATGATTGATGGATGCAATGTCATTGGATTCCTTCCTGGAACTCTTGTCGATTGTCCTGAATGGGATCAGCAACATGGATTTGTGTGAGTATAACCTCCTTCATCCTCAACCATCTCTCTCGTACTGAATGTGAAATCGAATCGATTCTTCAGCAATTTGAAGATTCTTCATTTCTACAAAAGTGGTTCCTTATGTATATTTGTGTGTTGCGTGTGTGTATGTGTATACTAGTGGATATTAATTAAGTTTAATTACTTTATTATCCCAATGGTCTTTCACATGACATATAGATTAATTTGTTCGTTTCTATTTTTTATATTTATGCAGAATCTCTTATGGCCTACACCATGTTAATTTTAAGCATCCTGACAAACCCCGAACACAGAGAACTTCAGCTAAGTATTTAGCTCATTTGTTTAAGACCAATGAATTTTCTCCTAATTGGGATATTGGAACTTTGCCGTTGAATTAATTTTGAAAGCCTTTTCTTGTTTCACCTGAAGGCGAAGTGTTTTTGAGTATAGTAGCAATTGATTTTTAATTTATATGTGATATGTATGAAGATAGAGAGTTAAGTAGTAGACTGACACTAATCTATGTACGTCAGATTAAATGTGCCATGATGACAAGTGATAAAGATTATTGTGATAATGAAAAATGAATAAAAATTACCAAGAAGTATTAGGTAGAATCTGTAAATTTATTATTTGATTTTAAGTGTACAACACCACCACGACAATTTTGTGTTTTTACGTTGGACAAAATTCGCATCTTAAACAGATGTGATAAGTTGAACAATAACTCAAGTTGAACAATAAGTCATGATGCATTTGTAGTTGACTACTGGTAATTCACCAACTACTTTATCCTTTTAGGCAATAATAGAGTACTAAGAAATCATGTAATATTCATCATGTGTGGATTTTTACAACTCCGACCTGCATTCCGCCAAAACAGATTTATGATTACAATTTAAGCGATCTCATCTGCTAATTGGTGACAAAGCACCACACCTTCAAAGTGAGAAATATTTACGGTTGCAGAGTTTGTAAAAGATGCAAAAAATCTGTGTGAATAGATTAGCTACATGCATCTGCAAATCTGCAGGAATTTATTAATATTTTTCCAATTATACTAGGATAAATATTTACACAAAAAAACTTCTAAATTATTTGCTTAATGAGTGCGAAGCTTACAATTTGACTAACTGCTAGCTTCCTAAAATCTGTACCCCAGACTTCCATGTGACCTTACGTATTCAACACACGAGGTGACAGACTATATTTATCATCAGTAACTGCGTTTTGCATTGCTCTCAAGTCTTTGAGTAGGATTCAAAATACAGATCACCTAATTGGTAACCTTTATCCAATAATTTATTACTTTATTATCTAAAAAGTTTACAATCATTTGCCGGATTACCAGTAAAGCCAGCCTGCTTAGAATACTTGAGTACTTTTTATCTGTCTTCAATAATAAAGGTATTGTGACACAGATTCTGGAAGTTCAGTTATAAATGCACCACTTATTTCAAGTAGCGTTCAGTTGCACACAAGTGGCTACACCTGCATCTACTAAATTGTCACCACAAAAAGTTTATAATTCCAGCAGGATGAAGTTCTGCATCTTGATAGTATTAATTGGCTGCCTTGCTGGCTCGTTAGCCCAAGGAGATGAATTTCTCAATGATACTTTCCCAGACGGCTTCCTCTGGGGATTAGCAACGTCTGCGTATCAAATTGAAGGAGGATTTGCTTCAGACGGTAATTTTGGCACACTGAAGTAGTTCTTCCAGCACTTTTCTAAGTACGAATTTCTTCCAAATAAACAGGAAAGGGTGTAAATATTTGGGACACTTGGTCTCATGAGAATAACGGAGAGAATATTCAAGATGGAAGTAACGGAGATGTTGCTTGTGATTCGTACAACAAATACCTCGACGATGTCAAGATACTCAAAGATATGGGAGTAAGTTATTAAGAATATGCTTGAACTACGAAAACTACGAATAACAAAGCATATATTCTTACAGTAATGTTTTGATTAGGCCGATTTCTACCGATTTTCCATTTCTTGGGCGAGAATCCTTCCAAATGGGCTCACAAACGATACGGTCAACCAAGCAGGAATAGATTACTATAACAGGCTTATCGATGCTCTGTTGGCAAATCAAATCACTCCTTTTGTAACGATGTACCACTGGTAAGATTTCTTGCAGGGCTTCCTACCAATTCGAAATTCACCATATACAATGTTATATCTACAGGGATATTCCACAAACTCTTCAAAACATGGGGGGATGGCCTAATGAAGCTGTAGCTCAGGAGTTCGCTCACTATGCTAGAATCTTGTACAGAGAATTTGGAGATCGAGTGAAGGACTGGATTACTTTCAATGGTGCTTTAAAATTCTTAATGTAATTCTAAGCGATTCCTTCATCGAAATTAACCAGTGGAATTTTATTTTAGAACCCTTGGTAGTCTGCCAGTTGGGTTACGCATATGGTTCTCATGCTCCTGGAATTCAGGATCCAGCAGAGAAACCTTACCAATGTGCACACACCATTATCAAGGCTCACGGTCTCGCCTACAGAATTTACGAAAATGAATTCAAACAACAACAGCAAGGACAAGTAGGAATAACTTTGAATTCAAACTGGGCTGAGCCAAAGGATCCCGCAGATCCTAGCCACGTGGAAGCTTCAGACCGATCCATGCGATTCAGCGTAAGAAATCGGATTCGTAAATCCATACGCATGTGAAGCGATTCGATAAGGAATCCAATTTTTTTGTAGTTCGGTTGGTTTGCCAATCCTCTTTACCGAGGAGATTACCACCCAATCATGCGACAACTCGTTGACGAGAAGAGTGAAGCTGAGGGACGCAACAGCTCCAGACTTCCAGTCTTCGATCAGGAATGGAAGGACATCATCAATGGTACTTTTACATTTATGCATTTAACCTCCTCATTTTATTAATCTCATTGCAAGTCAACCAATTAAATCGAAATTGTAGGAACTCTTGATTTCATCGGAGTGAACCATTACACTTCAAACTACGTGTTCCCAAACAACGGTGGAAGTCCTGGACTCGATGGGGACCAGAACTGCGGATCAGAAATCGATCCAGCCTGGGAAGGAACTGCCGCTCCTTGGCTGAAGGTTAGTCGGATTTTTATTCCTAATCTGTCATTAGCTTGCTTCATTCATGAATTTCTCAATGCAGATTGTTCCATGGGGCTTGAGGAAGCTGGTTACGTGGATCACCAAGGAATACAACACACCACCAATCTACATCACTGAAAATGGATCTGCAGACCGCGACGTGGATGGAGTGAATGATGAGCAAAGAACGAGATACTACAAATTGTACATCAACGAGCTCCTCAAAGCCGTCAAGCTTGACAACGCAGACGTAAAGGCTTATACCGCGTGGAGTCTAATGGATAATTACGAGTGGGCTGCTGGATACACGTGAGAGATTTTTATCGCGATAAATACTACTAATTATCCGTACCTAATTAACTTGATTGGTGTAATTATTATGATTGACAGGCAACGGTTTGGAGTTCATTACGTCAACTTCTCTGATCCAACATTGGCAAGAGTACCAAAGGATTCCGCAATTTTGCTCACACAAATCTTTGCGGACAATGGATTTCCAACCACCACTGCTCACAAATGATATGTTGTAAAATGCCAAGACTAAATGATTTCAGTCTGTGATTAAATCTTTAATGTACCACAACCAAACTTAAAAGAGGCAAGAGGGCTTTTTGGCAAAGCTCTTGAGATTTATTCCAACAAAATGACAAATGATCGCATGACCACTTTTAGAAATACTGAAAAATTATGCTTTCGCAACAGTGAGAGTTCCTTGCTTCAACTTGAGAGTCATACTTTCTCCTTTCGAAACATATTCAGCCACGTCAAGGTACACGCTGCCCAATTCCTCGTCAGATCGGTTGGAGTCTTCGTCAAGTACCAAGAAATGGAATTGCTGCAGAACAAAATTAGCTCAATAATTCATGTCTTTTCTGATGACTACTGCTACCGTGTTAACACGCCTAATTATTCCATTACTTACCGGATTGGCATTGACACTGGGATTGTAAGTATAATCAAAGACGTCTGGCCAGTCAACATCCTCTTTGTCGTCAAACTTCTTTGTGTTTCCTAGAAGCACTTCTTTCTCTGAGCCGTGTTTAAAGTAAACCTTCACGTATGGATCAGATGTTCCTAACACGTCTCTATCCTCTAAATTTCTATTTAAAGGACAAGAAATCATTTAATACTGTTACAGACTACAGCACATCATCTCTTTCCGTATAGAATTTGCATCATATCTAAGCAATACCAACCTGGCTGAGAGTTTGAACCTAAGTTTAGAAGACACAGGCTGTGCAGTAGTGACTACAGCAGGTACTGCTACTGGAGCTTGAGTTACTGCTCCAACGACTGGCTGAACTAAAACTGGCTGGGCAACTTGGATGGGCTGAACAACGGCAGGTTGTTGGACAGCTTGGACTACTGGAGTCACCACAGGTTCAGTGGATTCTACAGTGAGAGTCCTACAAACAAATTGGAAAATCATCAATCGATTCGTTAGGTTCCTTGAAAGATGTTTAATTGTCAGCGTACCCTTTCTTGCTGAGATTGACTGTGAGCTTTTGACCCTTCGCAACATAGTCAGCAATATCAACCCAAGCCTTTCCCACTCCGTCACTGTCTCCATAATCTGAGTCTCTAATTTCAAAGAACCATTTCTGCTGTCTCGTAGGGTCGTACATGAATTCGAAAGTTTCTCCCCAGGTTGGATTATTGTTATCGTTAATCACGACTGTTTCACCAAACTTAGTTTGCTTGGTACTGGCCCCTTCAGCGAATGACAACACAACGTAGGGATCAGTTGCTCCTACTTTGTCTTTGTCAGGAAGATCTCTACATAGCGAAAATGTGCACAAGTTGAAGAAATAATTATCAGATAGTAAGAAACAATTAACCCAATCTGAAACTCACTTGGCAGAAAGCTTGAACTTCAGTTTCATGGGAGTATTTGCAATGACAACTGGAGAAATCTGAGCTACTGGAACACCCTGAGCCACTGGAAGGACTCCAACTCCAGGTTGAACAATTTGACCTGGAAGGACTGCAGGAACCACAGGCTGAACTATGGGATCAAGTGTCTCAAGAACGAGATATCTGTAATGAATTAGCAAAAATATTCCTTATAATAATCTTCCGTTTCTAATCCATCAGTTACCAGCTTACCCTTTCTTATTGAGATTAGAATTTAAGTGACCATTCTTGTCCACGAAGTCAGCAACGTCCACATAGGATTGTCCAAGCTTGTCATCCTCTGCAACATTTATATTTGTTAAACTGAAGAACATTTCACTTAACTGCTTAATAACTCGTTAAATATTCACGACTTCTCACCTCTTAAGTTATCGTGATCATACACTCGGAAGACCCACCTCTAGAAATTGAACATCCAGTTTACTCACCGAAATTTTGATTTCTTTTCCAGGAACATCGACAATTTTTATGTATTGTAATTTGTTACATACCTGTCTTTTACTCCGAACAAAGTCGAATTCCATAACATCTCCCCAGTCGGGATTTGCTGTGTCTGTTAAGGTTGCTGTTCTTCCAATTTTAATTTCATCTTTCTTTCCGTCCTCCGTGTAAAATAGTTCCACGTATGGATCACCTTTTCCAACATTATCTTTATCTGGGAGATCTCTGCAAATTCATAACCCATAAAGTATCTGTTAGTAAGAGTAACATTTCACTTCACAAGTTTTGGTGACCGGCACATTTCTCAGTCTACAAAACTCGTTTAAATTCCTCCACAACATTTAACGTGAAGAAGTTTTCTCACCTGGCTGATATTTTAAACCTAAGTTTGAGACTATCAATAGTAACAGGAGCAGAGTGCACTGCAGCACACGCTACTAAAAGGAGCGCAATAATCTTAAACATATTCACTACTAAAATTAAGTTTGAATTAACCAAAAGTATGAAAAACTAAAAGTTGAAGTTCTAAAGTAGAATATTTCCTCACGAGAGGAAGAAAGAGATTAAATCTGTTCATCCACTTGGCGAATCCTTTTATTGGAAGCGTCTATGTCACATCTCAGCATATTAATTTTACCTTGTCGCATTTTGAGGCTAGCAACAGCCGTTCCCCATTGTAATCTAAAGAGGAGGTGGTTGTCTGTCGATGGTCAGTTGTCCATCCAGAAGGGCTGAGATGTTTTACGACGTGTTTGTTACCATCAAATGAAAGTACTTTATGACACAATTACAATCTTATATGCATCTTGAATTCTTCGTACAAGTAAATACGTACGTCAGGTTCCTAATCAACACATCCTGTCCTCCTGTCTTAAGATAGAGAAGTTGTCCATCGCATAATATCGCATGAGACAATTATAATAACAGGGTACATATCACAACTCACATGCTGATGACGTGAGAAAGACAATTCGACATTTAGTAGACTTCAAAAACAAGTTTTTATTTGGAGATCATTTGTATGCAAATTTACCTACAAGGGAATATGATTAACGTGTGCTTTCATCACATATTCCAAAAAGAACAAACCTTCACGGTCTTCTGGACAATCGTTCGCAATAAAGTCCGTCTCGCTTTAATAATTCGTAAGGCCATGCTTGATTAGAATCCTTATGTGGATATATGCAAATGGTTGTGGGAGTAAGATGAACACCCTTCCAAGTTAAACCCCATTGTTTCTTGGAAGAATCATAAATCTTTCAAACAATTGCGAAATCCATCGCAGGTTTTTGTTCTTCAAGGCTGTTTCCTTCGGATTATGGCAAATGCAAATTCTCTTTTCTCAGAATAGGTAGTCTTATTAGACCTATTCACCTTTCCAAAAAGTGACAATTAAATCTCAAACAACAAGTTCGTAATCTTTGCACTCGTTTGTGATGTGACAAATTAAAATATTCGCTTCGTTACACAAAATGAAATGCACATTATTACGCATGATAAAATGATATTTAACAACTTCATCAAGACATGCACATATCCCTAAATAGATTAAAAAGACATTTTTATTTACTCATTCAATATTTACCAGCATTGTTTGATGCACGGGAAAAGGATACTTTCGATCAATAATAATTGCCCCATAAATCAACGACTGTCTCAAATGTTCAATTACATCCTTCCGTCCTGAAAGTGAACGTGAATCTAGTCAACCTAATTGATTGAGCATAAATAAATTCACACCTGCAAGAGTGAATTCCTATCCACCCACAGTTCTTCCGGCTTTCTCAAAGAAATCAGTGCAAACTAGACCGATCCAGTGTTAAATAATGTTCCTAATTCAAAACTTATTTACACTGCATAAATATAAATGCAATTTCAAAAGATTCTCCAACTTATGAAAGCTTTCATCCTAAGCATCTCAAAAGTTGCTCCCGTTGTCCAAGCTCCTGTCTAGATAGACGAAGGTGGCTTTCTCGTTTTGGTTTACTTTTTATTGAGACATTTTCGGCGTAGTCACTGTTATAGTAGTCATTTTGGTTTTTTAACACAACATTTTGTAATACTTTTTAGTTTACTTTATCTTTTGACATTTTTACGAAGAGCACTGACAAAGAGACTCGAACCTCAGACGTTAATCCACAAGTTGCAGAAAAACAGTCTGGTCCAACCAACGGGCACTTAATCTCAGCTGCAGTAAAACCTAAGTTGTATGTATTTGCCATGCTCAACCCTTCCATTATTATTGCATCTTCTAGCCTTCCACAGTTCCCAAACTCAACCAACCAACCACTTCACTCTGTCCTATCTCCTTTTACTCAATGCATTAAAATCTACAACCTCTCTCTGCGTGTCGTGTCACACACCTCACTCTCTCAATACTTAAACAGGTACGTCACTCACTGCTACTGCACAAACCTGTACAAAAATCCAAATGCATCTCAACTCCGTACTGCACACTATTCCTTCCCAACGTAAAAATAAAAAATTCATCTCTCTGACAAAATCAAAAACTAAAAATCTTTTTCTAGCATCAAGTAAGCTCGCGAATCCTGTTTGCTACTGCTTTAACTTATTTCTGGCATCAACTCTTCCATCTACAACTCTAAAGCTCTAGAACTCCAGAACACTAAGCTAGATATTTCCCATTCATTTGTCCCCACACCAGAAGTGAATGTGCATGTAGATTTCATTGCAAGATCGAAAGCATCATTTGGAAAATGCTCAAAGTACAAAACTGAATCTCTACAAAGTACAAACTCACTAGTTCATACTTCTGAACGCAAGTATTTGTAAGTAGGAGGAAATACCATTCCCACAGTGTATGTATTTATATATTAGAGCTGAGGATGTTTTTACCCACGAGCACACCAAACAACTCGTAAGATTACACACACACACACACACACACACACACCAGTCAGGCAAGGAATATCTTCACTCTGTAACCTATTAGACAACTTCACCAAGCATATGTGAACACACAAACTATTATTTTATAATCTGTAAAAGGCTCTCTTTAAGTGAGTACATAATATTTTGCATAGACATCCACCTTTTCACTTACACAATTCTTTATCACTGAGCTCACAGATCAGCACTACTACAAAATTACATCTTTCCTAACTACACACATTTACCCATAAAGGCACACACTTACTTATTAAGAATCTCTACTCCCAAGAAGTCGTGGACTGGTGATCATTAAGAAGTACTCTCGCAATATATATCTTCTGCACACACTGTGTAATCTTTTACATTTATACCAAACTATTATATCAACTACGTATCGATACTGATATCCCAGCAGAGTGTGTGTGTTGTTTCCACTTGTGTTTTTATTAATGAATGTTCATTTTACCAGATAGACACATCTAGACTGACCTGTCCTGTTACAATTTTACAATCCTGTCTCTTCCACTCAAGACAGACATTAAACGAACATTACTCCGTTGACTGCAAAAGTACAAGTCAAAATAAATGATCAAGTCTTCTCCGAAGTACTGCGGCAATATTTTGGTGAGCCAGAAACTATTTTCAAAAATACAGACCTACGTGTTTAATTGATTCTGGTCTTTGGGACTCAAACTATTTAAAATTTTAATCGCATACAAGGGAAAGTTAAATAAAACTGACCTAAATTGATCATTTTGATCGTTCACTTTATTTCGTCCTAATTTCCTTATCACCGCAGACAGGACAGACGGAATTTCATTTATTTGTTGGATAATAATAACCGTATGGCTGGTCGTGTGTGGAGACAATTTTTAGTTATTAAAAATATACTACAATTATTATTTTTTGTTTTTTTTTGTGCTAGACTGTTTACCTCTCAACTTCGGCAGATATACATAAACAAAAACGTCTACTCCATTCATTTAA
>JAQGAD010001516.1:0-18966 GCA_034696625.1 Isotomurus palustris | reverse complement strand
GTTTCTTCGTGTACTATTATTTTTAGTTTGTGACAATTTCGGATTGGTTCAGTTCTGATTTACGCATGAACTGGACTGAACTGAATTGAACTGAATTTTTCCGTTTTTGAACTGAAAGACGCCGAGCACTAATTGGAATGATATGATTGTCACATTTGGATCAGAAGTCGTTTATCCTATAACGGCATATCATTGTCAGGTAGATAACAACTTCCTAAATTAAACTTCGCGTGTGATATACTGTCTTTGGAAGGATACGGTGAGACGAAAGAGTCCACAAGAAGAAAGGGTACCTGATAACATCGTGTGTTTTTTGCCCATCCACTTTGGTCCAGTGGCATAAAGCTACAAACTTCCAATGTAAGGTCCAGGGTTCAATCCTGTCTTGGGGCACTCGAGAACTTTTTGCACCATTACAATGCTGCTATGACGCTCAATAAAGTATGGTACAACAATCATATTACCTCCTAAAGCGTTGTGGTGCGATTCAAGCCCAAAAACACTAATAAAAACTGAAAACTAAGGATTTAAGGTTTCTTTTATTTTACACTAAAAGTAGTGTTGTTGGGTATTAATCGCGTTCAAACGATGTAGGAAGCAATAAGATTGTTGTACCATACTTTATTGAGTGTCAGAGCAGCATTTTAATGGTGCAAAAAGTTTTTGAGTGTGACAAGATAGGATCGAACCCTCGACTCCACGTTGGAAGTTTGTAGCTTTAAGCCACTGGACCAAAATGGATGGGCAAAAAGCAGACGATTTTATCGGATACCCTTTCTTCTTGTGGGCAATTCCGTCGCACCATATCATTCCAATGACAGTATCTAGAACGAAAGCTTTTAAACCATTATTTGTATATTAATAATTGCATACATTTTTCATCAAGCACATCCGTTGTTTCACGCAAGCACTTAAGAATATACTTGCTTTATGTAAAAGTAAATACGCTATAGATACTTCTTACGTTCTACGTTCAAAAAATCAGCCTGCAGAAGAAGTCAACAATTTTGTGTAAATACCAATTTCCGGTTAATGAGATATCTATCTGTGTAAAGGTAATATTGAAGATTCCAAGTTCGTGTTCAACACCTGTCACTTTATTCATTGGAACCATCAGAATGCCTAAAATGAATCTGCTTATATTAGAAAATACTTACTTAGAAAATACATCTACTTCCTCAAAAACTAAATGACTCTTTATAAATCAATTATAATATCATAATAATAAAGTTGTTCTAGGAACTTTGTGAAAAGGAAGTATTACGGTTTGTACGTAAGAAAAACTCTTAATTTCATTAATCTGAAAAAAACCTCTTATTGTTGCACATTGGTCTCCTACACTAGACAGTAAGTCGTAGAAACAAATTCCGACACAAAAACCTGGAGTCAAAGAAAAGTTAGTTAGTAAAAGTATTAGCTAACTAATAGTCCTTGAGAACAACAGAATTCTAGTACCATTCAAAAAATTCTTTTGCAGAATAACTTCTTGTTTGTTGATTTGATCGGGATGCTTTTCAGAAAAAATTAATTTAACTTTGCTTTAATTTAATTCAGGGTTACAGCGTTTTTTCAGCATTTATCTTTCCAAAATAGACTCGCCTTCAAATCTTGAAAAACTCAAGAAAAACTCCTACTACCTGCCAACGGAGGGCTAGTTGGAACTAATTTGTTTGGACTAAGTTGAATCTTAGTGTGGCAGATGGTATGTGTATATTTTTTAAAGCCCGAACCTCCTTCCCAATTTGGTGTTTTTAGTTTATTGCGATAGTTATGCAATTAGGTACAACGTTTCCTGGGCGATGGTTTACCAAACATTCCGGCGTTGATGGATTGATTGTGTCACTTTTATCAGGGACTCATAAGAAGTCCATATAATGAGAAACTGAAATGATCAATAAGCATTACTAATGCAGTTGTTGCCGTTTCACTCCAGTTGTGATGAATATAATTTATTTAGTGATTGGTATTAATAATGTTCAGTCCAAACTCCCAAAAGGGCACAAGTTCGACCAAGAAGCAGACGCACTTGATTTAATAGGCGAAAAATTCGAATTTCCCCTGAATTCTTCTTGAGAATTGAATAATTTCCTTGTATAGTAATACCGCTGAATTCGGAGAAATATTACACTCTTTGTCTAACAAAGGAATTAGAATGAGATATTTTCAATACTTATAAAAACTCTTTTCGGACAGTCGTATTGAATTCAATGAAAAAGTTTTACCCAAGATTCGATTCTAATTCACACGAAAGGACCAAGCTCGCCAATTTTTCTGAATGCCATCTGAATAAGCTGTAAATGAATTTACAGGGTGTACTTTTAGTGCGATCGTAATATATATTAAACGTAAGTGTGGTTAATACTTAAACTCCCAGTGCGGAAAGACAAGTGTGAAGTCAGAAGTGTCAGAACACCCTTTACCAAAGGCCAACAGTTTTATAGCTACAATGGGTTTTTAAATTGAACTAGTTCACAACAACAGGACATTTCATACTTTTGTGACAGAATTAGAAAACAAAAAGTTAGTTTGGAGTGGCATTTTGGATTTTGGTTTCGTAACTTGGTTTATTATGTGATAATTGATTCCATACAAAAATATATTTTGCTTGCAATTCTGGACCTTAATACAGCTCGTTTCACCTCGTAGTTTGATGATGCTGTTTATCTGTGACTGATGAAATTACAGTAAGGATAACAGTGTTTGATGGTCACTTATTCTTACTAGAACTAAAGTAACTTGTCCCAAGCTTCCTTTTATTTATTATTATTCTGTTGGACAACTTATTTAAAGAGATGCCAGGAGTCTGAACTAAGAATGATCTCGGAGCTTGGTTAATTGTAAAGCAACAAACCAATTTGGAGCAAAGCATATTAATTGTTCAGTGCCATTCGCTGCTTTCCCATTGGGATCGATCAATACACTCTAAATAATTCGTTGTCTTCTTTGCGTGTCATGTCATAAGAGAAGGTAACTTTATACAACAAAAGGACAAACCACCCAGAAAGTTGTTTTACAAAACAAGTTACAAAAGCTAAGAATCCCGTTTCTCTTCTTCGTTAATATAAAATACAACGTAGTTTCTTATTATAGGTTAGCTTGGAATAATTGGTAATATTTATGTTCACTGGATCTTTAATCTCACAAAAAGATTAAGTAAGTCATGTGTTAAACCTTGCTAACAATATCACTCCAGAAGTAGAAAAAAGATTATCAGGTGCAATGTTAAATTCAATGAGTCCTTGAGAGTAAAAAACAATTGTTCATTTGCGCAAAAATTGCCATTAGTACCCAGTACACGGACTAGTAGCGATAATAGTAATATTCTCCGAAAGAAACAAGAAGATCCCGAGGACATAGCAGCCAATTCTTATAGTGTATAGAGTAACTTGCAAAAACAACATTGCAGCTGTTGAAAGCAAAACGCACTATAAAGCTTCTAGGCAATTTGCAACGAAATCTCATGCGATGAGGGTTTTTTTATATGCTGAAATTATTACAATGCTTAAGTTGGCATTTGGTTTGGCAGCTAGCTTTTGGAAAAATAATCCTGACTCACTACCGGTATTACATAATCTTATAAATGAAATTCCACCACAGTGCAGTCTTAACGTATACCTTTACAATCCTGCAGTAAATCAGTTGACTGGAGCATTTTCAGTTCCTATTGTTCTCTTAGAAATTCCTCCCACTAATGGTGGTTTTACATATGATACAATCGACTGGATGGCAAATATGACCTCCAAAGTAAGTCAGTTCATGTTCTACAGGTCTGTATGCAGCTTAACCCTCACACAATTTCTACCTACACAACTTGACAAAGAGAACACGCAAGAAGATATTTCAAATTTCGTATTCAATTTGTTTAATGTACTTGTTGGAGGGTTAAGAACAATTTTTAACTCCCAAGCTGTCCACCTTCTTGTTTTGAATCATAAGCCAGACAATATTTCAGATTTGGAATATATTTATTGGCAACCACAAGTGTTCTTTTTTCCTGTAGAGTATATTATTGCAATATATTCTGATGCTGGTGTCAATACAGTTTGTGCCCAGGAATCGAATACATTTGCCTTGAAAAAAAACTTCAAATGCTATTGGGTGGGAACTGTAAGTTTGCCTACACTGCAAAAATTCATAACATACCCCAAAAGGTGGAAATTTGCAATAAAGTATAAGGAACAACGTGGCATGTTTTCTCTGCCAGAACAAAATTTCAGAAATCCCTTCAACCAAATGGGGTCACAGAGAGGTTTATTTGTAACCAAATCATCCGCGAAAAAGACAACTCATCTTACCAGAAACTTGACTTATCGAACAATATGGAATCTGATGCAAGTCCTTTTATATGGGACTCGCAGGATTTGGGATCAACTATAGACAACAGTTTGCTGTCATCCGAAGGCTTGCGATTCTTAACCTGCTATAGCGAGCCAGTACTTAGTTTTTTCTTGTATGTCAATCCATTTGATGTTGTGACATGGATGCTACTTTTGGGTTCCATTCTATTAATGACGGTAACAATTTCATTAATTGCACGGGGGAAAGAGAGCAAAAGCTTCTCTCCGACTTTGCTGCTGATAAGTAATATTTGCGATGACTTCGCGACGATTCCTTCTAACATCAATGACTTAAGGGCATTTAGACTGAGCATGGCCGGATGGCTATTAACGATTACAACCATGATCACAGCGTATACCGCTTTAGTGACAGTTGGACTCACGTCTCCTCCAGAAGCAAAAACTTTATCCAATTTTTCTGAGCTAGGTTGCAAATCCAACTGGAGTAGGGCAACTAAAAAATGGATTGAGAGTTACCCCAGTCCTCGTGAGTTTGAAGAAAAACATTGGCAGACAACTTTAGATTGGACACCTAGGTTTAACATACACGAAATACGTAATTCCAAAAACAGAACGGATGACGTGGCTGCTATTGGTGTAAATGGAGTAGACAAGCACTTTGGAAAATGGTATCTCGATGGCTGCATTAGTTTGCTTTCCGAACCAATGATCGGGCTTGAGAGAGTGGATATTTCGATGGACTTCATGAACCCAAAGTACTACTCGATACTTGTTGACAGATTTTTTGCATCGGATCTGGTGGGCGCAATTTGATACAGTACCCAATCAAACTGTGAAATTTGCAGGTAGGTTTCTTCCTCTTCTGTCTCCAACGAGCAGAATGTATCCAAAATTTCAAAACAATTCAATTACTCACGTTGTTGCCAAGTTCCGTTACACTAAATCAGCAGTGGAAGCTGAACTGGTTCAGTGTAAGAAATCTGTTTACATAGGACTCGCTGAACAAGTCCTTTTCGAAAAACAATACCTTTCAACGCGGTATCCTGGTAAGCAAGTTTATTCTCCTGCCGACATTTTAGGAGAAAAACGTGAATATCAAAGTTTTCATTTCTTTGGGAGATCCAAAGTTCCGTTTTATTTCAAACAAATGTTAACCTCCGGGATCTATGGTCTTGTAAGGAAGTTTGAGATATACAGGAAGCAACGTGAGAGACAGAAGGATACGAAAGACCTTGTTGGTCTTATAGGTGATTCTGGTGAGCCTTTTCCTTTGGGTTTATATGGACCTTTAAAGACAATTTTTGTTTTGTATGCAGCATTGATCCTAGTTGGTCTGGTCGGATTTTTTTCCGAAATTGTGTATATTTGCATTAAATTTTTTTTACGATTATCTATTATCCTACGCGGTTGGCGTTGGTATACTTCGGTGAATGTTTGCTGTTGTTGGGAATCCTTCAAGCTGTACGAATATGTATTCATGATTATTAGGAACTCTATCAAATCCCGTACAGCAAACTCTTAGATGGGGTAGAGGGTGAATAATTGAAAGAAATCAGAATTATTGTTTCATTAACTTACATGCGTATATCTGCAGCTGGAAACTTTTCTATGGGCAGTACCATTCGGAAATTCAATTTAATCTAAAGAAACACGATATGTAAAATAATGCCGAAAAATTCAGTAAATTAATATTTGAGCTATGATTATACTTTACTTAAAATGTATCTGGATGATTAAAAATATACTTCTACTAATATCGAAGCACATGTCATATTCTTGAATCAGTGAATAATAAAATATTAGATATTTAACCACTGGTTGCTGTTAAACTCGCTTATTATTAATTTCGGCGAAATATGGAGTGTTTCATTCAAGAGTATACAGATAGTTTCCTTGGGTCATTGTAATTAATAGAATTTTTTTGAACGAAGTACAAATCAGCTGACTTTAAAAGAGAAACAAATTGTTGGGGTTTGGGTAAAGTATAAAACAACATACATTTTGTTTCTGTACTTTCAGGTATTTACTCAAGCTGTTTAACATCATGAATAAAACTAATTCGGTATTTCAAGTTTTTTATCCTTTAACTGAAGAGTTATACAGCTATACGCTGCTGATTGGTACTACAAATCTCGAACAGTAAATTTACATGTAGAGGACATAGAATGTAACGAATCCTCATTCAGTCATAAGAACAGGTTGAGCCAACTCTACTTGTGTAACATGACCTAAAGTATCTTATGAGTAGAAAGCAATACATTACAAACTACGTACCTAGGTACTTCATTTGCCAGGAAATCAGAGGGGTGAAAATTAAATCCAACCAAACAACCACGCCAGGCTAAAGACCAATCAACCCAATTCCTTGTCGTATAAGGATGGTAATGAGCCATACTGGGCCTAATCGGTACGCACCGAATTTGACAGATCAAATTTACGTTCAATTTGTTGAATTGTGTCTACTCGTAATTGCAGGTTATCGTACCGCATAGTAGATTCTAAGTGTCGTGTCACACTACTGAAATCAAATAACCTCCAGAAGCCAGTCGGAAATGGTATGTGTGTAATGTTATCCCTTCGGATAACCTTTACAGTTGCAGACACCCCTTAATTATTTGTTTAACATGATTGTGTGAAGTATGTAAGTAAGCACAACCTGGTTTGGAACTTATACTTTACTCAGGCATTTTCATTATGATTGCGCTCCTTCGATTATGAAAAATAGAAAACCAATGTTTATTCAGCATTAATGAGGCCAATGTTTACTATATGTACTAGCCGCAGCTTTAATTGCATTCTGTAGCACCCCGGCTGTCTTATTTGCTATGTGTAAACACTAACCACATTCACAGTATTGTATGCTGAAGAAATAAGTCAGCAATTTTGAATTTTTCTCGCTTTAATGTTAAAGTTAGAACCGAAGGTAAAGAATTACAGAGCTGGGCTCAGTTATTCTTATTGCTCAAAAGCATGCAGGTCTCCCTGCAAGCCGAGTCATCGAAGCTTCCTGACCATAATTTGCTTATCTAAGATAAGCCAAAGACATCCGGAGACATCTCCAGCCCACACGCTTAATGCATCACAAACACAAATGAGAGGTTTAATTCTTCCTGAGAAGAAATCTCCTCTCACTTGAGCTGTGAATCTAAACCTGTCTCTGTCTGTGTTACTGTAGGATTTTATATTTATTTGTAGTTCCTGGAAACATCATATTTCCTGGAAACTTAAATTAGTATTAGTAATTCTGGGGAAGTTGGACTTCCACCCAGCAATAGTGTAGTGAGGCCAAATCACATTATTGGGGTGAAATGACTTTCCTCACTTCACGCTCGGGAGCTATTACTTCGAAGTAAGGTTTGTGAATATCTGTAACCCAGTTGAGGCAGGCTGCGATTTCCAGAATTCAGTTTTTTCCTTTTTTATTGAGTTGAGCGAGTCAGTAATTATTAATTTGTAATTATAGTTACTTTTTCGGTTTTATCTGGTTTACTGCATCGGGTCGTTTTGTTTTGATTCTCATCTTGGCTATAATCAATTACTACAATAAAAGAGAATTGGTATTTAGTAGCCTAGGATAAGGCCCTCGGGAGATTACGGGCATAGAAATGGGAAGTACTCATCACCCTAGGCTTAGTCAACCAAGCCTAGCTGTACCAAACATTTGTTGCATGAAAATTCTACCTAATCGCCCATTGTGGGATATTGCATGGTTTTTATTAAGCATCGGTATAACTAATTGGCTTATTACAGTTGGTCTGTTCATGTCAGTTGTCTGTTCACGGTTCAAAGTACCGCTTGCATTTGGGGGTAATGTAAGACTAACAATTGCTTTATTACCAAACCCAATAATTCAACGGAAATCTTAGAATGGTTTCGTCAACGCCCCTCGGTTTTGAACCATATACAATGGAATGGAAACACGCCCAATGGTATAAAAACGGATAGGAAAGAATCTCCACAGGAGTAAAAGAATACCCAGGGTGGCGAAACAGTCCTCACCGGTCGGAAACGATCCCCACGGTTTAGAAACAAGCCTCAAGGTTAGGAAAAATTCCCCACAGGTTTAAATCGATTCGCACAGGTTTGAAACAATCCGTTAAAACTTCCAGAATAGCTATGTCCGTTCCACGGGCTCCGATGGCTTGTTTCTGAACTAATGTGCTTGTCACTTCAAGAATACATTTAAAGTGTCGTGAAAGCTTCAGCACTCGCCTATGCAGTACATGGTATATTATCTGAAGGTGTTATTGCAAGAATATGCCTCCTCAGACTGATTGAAGCCACACACATACTGCAGACACACACACTGATGTTACTGTTCACATTATAGCTCATTTCAACGAACATTCATTTATGTATTATCGTGCTGGATTCGCATTTTTACTTAAGCTGGATGAAGATAAGTTCAATAGTTTGGACAATTTGCTGAGAAAACAAAAGTTTCCACTTTCCACGTTAATAATATCAGGTAATTACAAGCGGTGTCTATACGAGACAAAACGATTGCATTCAAAACATGGAAATTGAAGCCTTAAGTAGCATTGTTTCTATTATGAGTTCGTGTACAGTTCACTTAATTAACTTCGAAAAGTCAAATCTCAATTCAGTACATGGAGTCCCGTTGTTCTTGTGGCATTACAGTACAATTCCGCTTCTGGCGAAAAATTCATCGCATCTTGGATTAAAGCGTATAAGTGGATTTCCATACATTATGAGAATAATTACCTGCGTACAATTTTGTGTGTGCGACGTTCATGTGTATATAAATCCACCTAACAAATTAACTCCAGATTTGGTAACAGATTTTCAAGGACTAACCATACCTCCACAATTCTACGAAAGATTTACTGAGACACGGCGGTATTCACTTTCCACACTTTCCTACACTAGGAAATCATACCACATTCTAATAGCAAGGAAGGAAAGTTCTACTTCAGCTTGGAATATCGGAATGACGCCGGTCCTTTCTGTTTTTCCGATCATCAGATTACTGATTTGTGTAATTAAAAATAGTTCCAAATCGCTTTCTTCAATTTCAATTGGTGCTCGGTGGCTGTCTCCGAATTTCAAAATTAGGGTATTTATTCCAGTAATGAAGCCAATAATTTCCATAGATGATATTGAAGAAGAATACGAACGTGTTAACTTTCGAATAAAAAACGAGTGGATTGTGTACAATGAAGCCAATTTAATCGAATCGAACCCAGAAACAGAATCAATTGAAGACTTTGAATTGTTAGATGCTGTTGTTCCCAACTTAACAATTGTGAGACGTGTTGATGAGTGCTTACGCAGTGATTGGTTAATGTGGAAGTGTGACAATAAGTTTGAGTACACACAGCCTTTGATTAATCTGCAAGTCTACAAAAGCCTTTCGATTATTAGGAAGTCTGAAACATTTACGTTTCTGGCTTGTGGAGAGACGTTTCATTCGACTGTTTCTTTGCGGGGGTTAATTTCTTCCTTTGATGTTATTACTTGGATTTTGATCCTTCTATGCTTTTTTGGAATTAAAGCTTTTATCGCAAGCTCTTGCATATGGGAAACCACTAATTTTGGTCTTGTCCCATTAACGAAATTAGCGCTATCTAGCCTAGACGCATTACTTGAGCAGCCCGACCCTGTCTGGAGAAATAAGCGTAAGGTTTTATGTGTCTATTGGATATCAGGTTCAATTCTTTTGAGTGCTGTGGTACTCAGTAATTTTTACAAGGGCGAGAATATTTCAGACATTTCAGCTCCGTTTGCCATACTACCATTGAAGACATTAAAGCAATTACAGAATTTAAACTATACAGTGTTTAGTAAAATTAACTCAGCCGGTGCGAAAGGAATAATAATTTTAATGAAATCCAAAAGAAAGAAAGCACACCACAGCGTGCTTTCGAAGTATACTGAAATGCGCTTGTGTGCCTCAGGAAATAACGGCGTTGTTGTGGAGAAAACATCAACTCCAGAAATATTGAATTGGATCGGTTACGATGAAGAAGAGGCTGACGAATATTTGAAAGGAAAAAAAACCGTTAACATAGACTTCGTAAGGTTGACTAGATGTAACAATATTGGTTTAGTCGGATGGCAGGGATATTTAAAAGGTCTGCAAAGAAAGCTAAAAAATTTCAAACTAACTGGAATCCTTTCATCTGGAGAAGCGAGTGCGGAAACGCTTTTCCGACGCTATAAGGGATGGCAAATTAGATCGTGGATAGATGGCAGTATATTTCGACGAATGGCTGCGTTAACTGAGTCAGGGATTTCAGATTTTGTTTCGAAATTGTACACAGAAAATATAAACGAGACAAAAGAGACTTCGGCAAATGAACATGAGGAGCCGCGTCAACTCAACGGAGTTAAATTAAAAGGAAACATTATTGTCACTTTCGGCATTGTATTCTGCGGATCACTTTTGAGCTCGTCATTATTCGTTGCTGAGGTTGTACTTTTTATACATTCAACGAAAGGAAGTGAAAATGCATGAAAAGCGTGGTTTGTTGCATCGATTTTTGGAAAAAAACAAACACGTTTGAAATGATTTTGAGCGTTCTTCGGAAAAGAACAGTATTACTCCAAAACTCTAAAATAACCTTGCACTCTGATTTACTCATTTTCCAGCTGGAGGTGAAGTCAATTATTCGATTTTCGATTTGTGGGCTATATTCTGTCCGCAATATTTCATTTAGTAGAGTGTTCGCAAGCCAAAATCTCAGCTGTTGTTCACATCCCGGAAGCAGAATATTTTTAGCTTACGTATTTGATTTAAAAATGCATTAGAAATGTTGAGTTAATTCTAAACACTTGTCAAATAAAAGTTTTTGCCTTACATTTCTGCTGAAACAAATAAATATAAATATAGGAAAAGCCGAGTGACAAAGGAGTTGATTGTGGCGAATAGAACTTTCCTAATTTCACTTTCCTCCTCCATAGATGATTATTATAGCATTCTTTGGTTAATCTACTCAATACAGAAGCAACTTGGAAGAAAACAACAGAAGTGCAAATTAATCCACTAATATTCTTTGTCAAGATAGCAGCGCCTGCGTATTTGACTTCTTATTAGAGAATAAAAGAACATGGCTACACATTTATTCTCTAACTTTTTCTGAATCAACTTCAATTGGTTTCTTTGTATTTCTGTCTGTATATTTCCATGCGGAATGCTGCGATTCCGTAGATTTTTCTGCTGTGGACAACAAAAGTGATTTTTTCCCCGTTAAATAGCTTTTGTGCAAGACGTCAAGAATGTAAATGAAATTGATAAAGCAGAATCCCTGTATCACTTAAAATTCATTAAGCTACAATTTGCATTCTTGAAAACGAGAGCTTCGTTTAATTTCTACATTTAGAACGCAATCGCTTATTGTACGATTATGTAAAGGACGTATAACATTTTGAAGCTTTAAGTGTGAGTATTACATGTATTATTACGGCTACAAATAAATGCTTCGATTCCACCTGTGCCCTAATTGGCAGGGAAGTAAAGCGTTTTACACGTTTTAAACGTCAGACAGCTGTTAATTTATTTGTTAACAAGTTTTGCAAAAAGCAGCTCTTGCAAATGAGTTTACATCGTTTACATGCACAAAAGATGCATCGTAATAAACATTGAATATTCGATACCTTTATTATAATTTTTATTTAATCGAAAACTAATTGGCACTCCTCAAGTTGTTGAGGGAATTGTTCTTTTGCACAGTTGACCCCAAAGCCCAATCCGCGAAATGAGTGGTGAGACGAGCGTGATTTTGCAAATTATGAAGATTGGAGATTTGGATTGAAGTTTCTTTTGGAGGAGCAGCAGATCTGGAGAGCTGTGGGTGGCACTGACACTTTTCTCACGGACCATCAATCTATGAAGACAGTTGTGGTCTCATTTCTAAACGTAAAACGGCGAAGAAAAAAGGGAAAGGTTTTTTCCTGAAATTTTACCACAACAAATGTTACACGCGCTTGCAAAACCTCCTTAGATTTCAGCCCAAGAAGGTCCAAAATCAGTGCTAAATTGCACAGATTCGGACTTTTTGTCGTGTCTTCACTTAAATTATTGATTCAGTGAGCATTGCAGTTGATTCTAAACCTGAAAGTTGTTGCTTTTTAGTTTAGTTGATCCGGCTGTCATCCGCAGTAAGCATCGTACGGAAGGTGTTAAGCAGCTGCTTTTACAAGTCACCTGGTCTAAATATTCTGTCTTCGGTTAACGATGAAGCAGACTAGGATGCATTGAAGTCATAATATCCGGTCCGCGGGCTGATGCGTGTGAGCTGGGTTGGGATTTTTTGTGAGCGAAAATCGCGGGGCAGTTGGGCGTTTTTTGAAACTTTGCATGCCTTACTCATCTCTAATATCAATGCCAGCAAGAAATGCCTTTACTTGGTACGTCATATTTGAAGTCAGCCGTTGCTTTTCAATATTCATACGACTGACAACTTACAAGTTTTTATCTCACCGACGTGTTGTGTTAACAAAACAACGCCGGTAATGCATTAAAGTTGAAAGTGAAACAGTCAAGTTGCATTTTTTCATAGAATATACTCAAAGTGATCACGACCAGTGTGATAACGCCGCAATCCAAAATTTTAAAGGCTGAATGCATTATAATATTTGTATCCACACATCATAACTTCAGTTTACTGTTTTATTGTTTATGTGAATATCCAGCTTCATAATTGAATTTAATAAAGTTTAAAGTTGAGAAAGCGGTTAATGATAAAAGAAAAACTAATTTGTATAGAAGTTACTATAAATATCCAACAATACGTTGTTATTAGATTTTGGATCTCGTTAGAGAATAAAGGTTATCCTAATTCCCAGCCATCACATTTTCAGCCTTCTCAAAGGAAAGTTTCCCTTGAAAACCATAAGTTGAGATTTGCACCGAGATAAGAGCGGTGGTACGTGATTAAATTTGTAGCGCTAATATTAAGTCGAATAACAACATTTTTTGAAAACTCAATTTTAGTTGGCCAAGAAGCTCATGTTCATTGGAATTGTGGCAGTTCTGTGGTCTCAACAGTAAGTTAAACTGCCAAGCTTTATGCATTGTATTTTAAATTTAAATCCGAGTTAAGTGTAACGTTGCGCTTCACATGGGATCGTCATTAATTATGATCTAAATATTACAGAACATATGACAAATTCTGGAAATGTTGCACGGACGGGGGGGGCGAATACATTCATTGCTTTTCGCACTTTGATCAGCTATAAGCGTTATCAATAAATTTGTTTGATGTTTTCTGACATTTGCATAAATGATGTGATGAGCCCGTTTGTTTTCTTTTGTTTTTACTGCCTCTCATGTTAAGGGTCGTTTAATTAAAGTGGCATAAAGCATTGTAGCCACTGGAAACTAAGCCTTGGTGCTGCTTTCTCATTAATGCATTGGCTTACGTTCCATGTCGTATTTAATAAGGCATGGACTTTGTTTACCTTCTCATTGGTGACTTTCTGCGTAAATGTGCATTGTTAAAACACACAGCAATATGTTACTTGAATGAATGAAGCGTAATGCAAATGAACAGAATCTTCCCAGGCGGAGGAACACTCTAGTAATGAGACAAAAGTGACTAATTTGGATGTTGTGTGCATGGAGCTATCGTCGATAAAACTTCTTGGCATGCAGTCGAGTAAAGTTGCCTTTCCAAATAAAGTTGAATAAAATGAGTGTCTACTTATGTGCTGGAACATCTACTAGTTCAAGGATAATTAATTCATGAGCAGGTCATTTCCACACTGATTTCCAGGTCTTAAGTCAAAGTCTTTATCATAAATACAGGTAAATGTAGTCTTGTAATCTTTCGTGAATAAGAATCCGTGCCAATCATATTTCACAGAGATTATGCAAAGATAGCCTATCAAATTTGGCATCCAGTTTTAGCAACAATTTAGTGTAATTGCCTTCCTATTGGGTTTTTAAATAGAATGTTTGATTCTACCATATTTTTGCGTATTTGAAACACACGAATTATAATTGGTTTAAGATTGATGAAAAATGGAGGTTATTGGATTATATTTGTAACCATCAAAGAGTGACTGAGTGAGTGTGATCGGTGGAGAAATATGTGGAAAGGAGTGATTGATGATTGAGTGTGAGGTCTATTTGCGAAGTGATTGGTTGGACCAAAGTTGCACCTCTGATTCAGAACAATTATTCAGGAAGAAGATTTAAAACCTACACCAAGCAGATTCTCGAAGCCCAAGAATTAGATTAGCACGCACACGTACAAAGGGCACAATTTATATGACTTAGTCTTTAATACAAATAAAATGTTTATTATTAATAAGTAGTCTTTGCTAAGTGGTTAAGGGATGCAGGGAAATTAACAAGTAGGTAAAGCTGTTGGAATTTAAGCAACAAATCACCGTTATAAGTTGTAAGTAGTGAATTCAATTGATAGGGTAGATATTACAGATTTCAAGCTGTTTAGACTTCGACTTGCCTTCACATTGTGTCAGCTTTTTATACTCGAAATCATATCTAATCAAGATCTTCAAGTCATTATCAGAGTAATGAACACAGTTCACTTCACTAATTATTGAGTACGATCAGTTTGTGATGCGTGATAGTCAATTAGTGGGCTGCTGTTTAATTGCTTTGTAACAACAAATAGACCCAGTTAATGTGATGGCGTACGAAATGGAGTTCTACTGTGGAATTTTTCCCTTCTAATTCTTGTTTTTATTTCAACGCATCATTAAAAGTCAATTAAGTAGAAGGTATCTAAACTGAATATCTTTTGGGGAATTTGTGTATCTTATTCTGGTTAGGAATACATAGTCACATTTCTTAAAGTACAATCAAACAGTGTCTCTGTTTTGTCTCCCATTCATTTCACCCCAATTATGATTATGATCCAGGGATGAATTAAATGCCATTACTAACAGTTACTATTGATTTTTCTGAATAGACTCGGGTTTATACAGCAATTTTTATTAAATGGACAAGAGTAAGTAAATAATTTTGCATCAAAATCGACATGAAAATCATCGCACATTGTAAAATTCGTAAGTTGGAACAAACTTTTTATTATAATAAGTTATAATGAATTGCAAATAAGTTGCTTCGGGTATTTCCTAAACTGGAAATCATGAAAAGTCAATCTTGGTTATTATTTACGTATCAATTCTTATTCGCCTTCACTTGAGTGATGTATTCATTATCGGCACATCTCGATTCCAATGGATACCTGGAATTCTTTGAGAAATTGAAACTTTCTATCCGTCTGTTTATCTTATCCCATTCCGTAGGGGAAAGTGTGTCTCCAACAGTTCCTAGCCAATAGCCCCGTACTCCATACTTCAATTCATCCATTGACAAAATGTACGATTTGTTGTCTGTCAAGACAATGTACGAGCTGGCTTCATAAACTGTATCCGAACAAAGAATAGTTTTTATTTACAAAAATCCATTGTGATTATCCTAGTGCTAAAATTCTTTACCTCCATCTTTAATCCAATTTATTAGTCCATCCCGGAAAAAAGGCAAAGAGGTCTGATATTCAATCAACATGCGCCCAAGTCCATAAAACGCAACCTTTGCTGGTGGGTCTTGAAGCTTTGAAATCCCAAAGCAACTTTTCTTCAACTCTGATTCCGTGATATTTGCAAATTCCTCTGAAGAAATTGAAGTTTTCACAGCGTTCAATAAAGTCGTCTTGCTCCACATAGGCAGGTGCCAGTATTCCACAGATCGCAGCTAAAATAGTTAATTATAAATGGATAAAATAATGAGACTTTCCATTTGCGTTAATCCCGTGTCTTACCCAAGTCATGTTGAGGGATGGATCCGGAGTTAGCGGAGCACAAGAAGATCCCTCTGGTCTGAAATCCTCAGCATTGTAGACCAGTCCCTGTGACGACACGCAGAGAGTTAATAATATTCCTGAGAAACCTAAAACTTGCATTTTGATTAGCAGAGTTTACTTAGCTGAGTCTGCAGAGCAACTGAGAGAGAATCCTCTTATAAACCCAATACACTTCACTCCACTCCTGACCTCCATACGTAAAGACACATTCAACTAATTGGTTCGACAATCACAGATCCGGCCTCATTTCACGAATTCTAGACAGTTATTACTGCTGCAAAGCTAGTAGTTCCCAACAACTCCAGTTATGATACAGAAACATGTTGAAACACAACCCCACTTATTTAGTGTACTCATCTTTCACGGTATTAAGGGTCAATTAAATGTTTTATTTAAATCGAGATTTCGAACAGTTACTCCGTTCGTCATCAGGAATCACATCTGTAAAAGAAACAGTAAAACTCCACTTATGACATAAAAAACGGAGACTTGTCTCTTCCAGGATTAAGGTACATCTGCCAACTCACCTGTGGGCTCACTACTGTCATTAGCAATCTTTCACATTCGTAATTTACATCTTAATGGGGGATACACGCTGATGGTATGAAAAACAAGTTGTATTAGAATCATCAGATATTTGCTCTGTGAATTCTCTGTTTCTATATCTGTAATTTTCCTTTTCAACTTGGGGCATCTCAAACATTTCCGACGCCCAAGCTTCACTTAATATATCCAACAATTAAATGCAGATTTTTTGGGAGTTAATAAATTGTTGATTGCAACTAGTACAGTGAAAAGAGCACACAAACGAATTAGTGAATGGAGAAGGACTACTGCTGCTGACGACGTTTCCAACAGCTTGGTAGCCGGAAATTTTCCTGAACATTCTAACGCAACAAAAAGGAATTTTGTCGTTGTGTACCTTGAGTATACAAACGATAACTCATATACAAATCCGGTTGAAGTTTTACTGACCAGTTAATCGTGAGTTTTATGTAAAATTTTGTAATCCACACTTTGGTAATTAAACTTATGCTCCATTCGTCACGTTGATTTAAATGATGCGTGCAGGAATGAAAGCTAGAAAGCGATTAAGCAGGATACTTATTTATTCAATATGAACATTATTTTACAATTAGATAAACAGTCTCGTTAAGCTGACGTGGCTGTATGAACATAAAGTCAAGAACATGAGTCAATCACTCAGGTATATAGAAGCAGGTGACAACTGTTGCTAGCTGTAAAACCAAACAATTCGGAAATCTCGAAATAGAAAAAACCCAACTTTGCGTCAAAAGTTGTGAAGAAGAATTGCTTTTGTTTGGTAAACTGTTGCTGGGTGACGTATATTATTCACCTGTTGTGGAGTGTCTGGAAATTTTGGTGCTTAGTATGAATATTCAGTAAATACAATTCAAGCCATCACAGATTAACAAAGTTTAAACAAAACAAGAATTATTTACCTGATCACATTGATTCATGGCTGAGTGTTCTACTGTTTGTAATTAAAAATCGCACGTATTCTCATCATTCTTGTTCATTTACTGATAGAAGGCTTCTTTTTTGGCATCCTTCACATCTTTTAGCAAATAGCCGTTCTGTTTCATAAAACGTGAAGTGTTACAGCATTAATGCAAGTTCTCACTCCTTGTGGATGCTTGTAAGATGAATCACCCAGAAGTCCTTGATAGCTGGTCAACATCTAAATTACAAATGTAGACGTACTAGCTGGGTTTTGAATTTGGTGTTCAGAACAATCATTTAGGCAAGAGCGAATACTTTCCTACTTTCGGGAATCATCATGCATCGTCAAAAACAAAATATGCGAGATGTCGTAAATATTGTAGAATGACGCAGCTTATCTCCAAAGGATATTGAAAGAAATGAAATTCCACCAAATTTTCGTGATTTTTGTCCATCTTAATTCTTTCAAGGTGTCTTTCTGCGCCATCCTCAAACTCAACATCCTCCCAACGTGCGGAATTGCAATCCGGGATACACGTAAGTTAACAACACACAGACAGACAGACATCCATCAAGCAATTATTACGTCTTTTGTATTTGGGAATAAGTATCCACAAACGGTTGTGATCCAAAATGGACATTCTGCAATCGAAATAATACCTGAATTGTTTCGTTCTATGCTATATGGTTGCTACATAAGTAGTAAGTGAAGTCTCTCTCAGTCCTACTTCTGCCCGTTTCCTGGCATTTTACCCGCCTACAGGTTTTGACCTCCCCGAATTCACCCGCATTTCATCTCTCTCTCTCTTCGGTGACCTTTGTCCTCTCATGCTGTCATTCATCACATTCCTACTAATCATGCACACACTAATTTATAATACATTCATTCAAATAGGCACTCACACTTTCATTCGTTCAAATTGTTGTTCATGATAGTTAACACATTCACTCTTCACTCATACCACTTTTTCTCATGCACACACACACATTCCGGTTTTTTAATGATCTCATGATGACCTCATTCATGCAAGCATTAATTCTACGTAGATCTTATTACACATATTCACATTCACTCACATTCATACCACAGTCACTTCACTTTCAACTAAATTATTATATACAGTGTAATGTGCACAACTTAACTTATGATGAATTCGCATGATAAAAACCTAAAACTACGATGAACGCCTATCTATGACTAAATAATGATTGCACACGATACATAAAAACTAAAACTACAATAATAATGCTACGATTTGGAATTTATTGGCCGAATTACACAAACACACAAACAAACAAACAACTGCAGGTGGGATGGACTTTTGGTGGTGGTGGTGGTGGTGGTCTTGATGATGATCATCATCATCTCTTCTTCTTCTTCTTGGATTACTCGTCGTCAACGGGAA